>JAVTVY010003679.1:0-41632 GCA_036873755.1 Hanleya hanleyi | reverse complement strand
GACGACTGATTTGAATTGTGTTCATGAAATTAAAGGTTATTGTATTTGGTGATTGAATTATTATAGGATTTTACCTACCCTAGTAAACTCCTTCTGCTGTTAGCATTGTATACGTTCATGCATGGATTTTCTATCTACATGTTTTATAAAACGTAACTTAAACTGCTCTTCATGCATAGATTATAATCTGTAAATATTCAATCAGGAGCCTCGACCTAATCGATTTTCCTCTCAAATGACTTTTGGCTGTTTTGGTTTTTGGTTGTATACAATTTAACAGGATTTTTCGATATATGTAAAGATGATATAAAATTAGAAAACTGCTACTAAAATATATGAGAAGGCCAAAACAAATTTCGACATTTTGTCGCCCGACTATTACGGTAGGCCCGCTACGTCATATTGACTGACTGATATTGCGGTAGGCTTATATCCTTATAACGTAACAGGAAGGGTTTTTTCTCAGGTAAAAGCCATGCTACCTTTACATCATCTTGGTCTTTTCAAAAAGTCGGAAAACCACAATTAAAAAAAAATGAACTTTAAGTTTTCGCTTATGTTTGACTTGTCAAAGTGAAAAATCAAACACCAAATAAGCAGAACTTACCACTTCTATATTTCAATTTCCGAAATTACCGAAAACGAAAATCAAAAGTAAAATATTCATTTCTTTATAAAAATTAGACAGCATGATTATATGCCTTATCTTCGTTTTACCTGTAGTAAAATATCATTGGATTAAACTTGTTGACTGCATCATGGGAGCATAGAATTTATTATTACTCCATGATGGGAGTACAAGAACTGCCTAAAGAAATTTCCCCTATAACATTGATAGATGGTTCACATATTAGTGCCAGTTTACAACACAACGGAACTCTGTGGAAAGACTGTTCAGTGTTCGCCCACCCATGACACGTGCCAGCGCAGTAAAGATAAGACTTGGAGAGCTTCGGGTGACATGAGCGGTTTGGGGGTAATACGTATCGCAGCTCATTAGCATGTTTCACTAGGATATATATATCCACAACTTTCTCAGTTCAAGATTTATATATCAGAACTTTGGCGATGACAGGATATATATATCTCCAACAACACAATTTGAAATATATATATATCAGCAAGATACGTTTCGTCGAATATATAAATACGTGATCGTTGATCGAGGATATGGAATAAATTTATACCCCAAAAAATAACGTAACTAGAGATATATATATCTAGCCATCTAAAATAGGTATTTATAAATCTTTCACGCATTATTTTCGCTGATATAGGATTTAAAATTTACTAAAACCAGTGTTAATTTCACCTTCATGTTTAACGGATTTATATATCTGGCTGATAAATACCAGATATTTATAAATAAATAGATTAAGTCAGAAAGTGACAAACGGCGCCTCATAGCGCCACACCTATGCGACCCGTTGTGCAGTGAGTAAAGTGGAGGAGGAGGAGGAGTAGGAGTCGGACACGCCACGGATTATACTAGGGAGATTTGTTTCTCATCTTCAATAAGATTTAGGATACGCAATTTATAAATCCTTGCAATAACAGAATTTGAATTATATATTTTTTTTTTACGGAAATCTCCGACTAAGCACTGATCAACAAAAATAAAACAGAAGGCCGCTTCGCACGGATTGTTAGACATTTGATCATTCCCTCGCAGTGAAATATAGAACAAAATATTAAGACGTTAACACAAACAAATATTGTTATTCGATAGTATAACCATAATGAAATTCCTTATACAATTTCAAATCACCAACATTAATGGTCTCTGTGCTCAAGTATCGGACATGATGACAGCAATAGGTTGCTTCGTCATATACGTAGTGGTGAAACCGAGCCACGGATTCCAAACGAGTCCGAACTTCGCGTAAAACCGAGTCACGGAGACCGAACTTCGAGTAAAACCGAGTCACGGCGCCCGAATTTCATGTAAAACTGAACCATGGAGTCCGAACTCAAATCAATCGTGAAGGGTACGTAAACGAAATACACTATTTTAATGAGCTTATCACCATTCTGCAGATTTTAGGCGGGTCCCACCGCGAAACTCTACAACATCGGTTGCGATAAATGCTTTTTAATTATATGAAATGATTTTAATGCCTACGGCAAGTATGTGGGTCAATCAGTTGATGTCTGCCAGCAATATGAGAATGATCAATTGGAACATTCATATCAACCGAGCTTCAAATCGACTCGTATTTGGTCCTGTTCTTTGATGCTGGTATAGACCAAACCCTGGCTGTCTGGCTTGCTCCGGGTAGTGACACCGGTTATTTCATTGGTCCCTTCAGAACGTCAGTGGTAGTCGAGTTTGAATATGCCGGAATATCGACAAGGCAGTGTACATGTAGCAACTACTGATGACACAATTGCGACAATTGCGCCACTAGTAGTTGCTACAAGGCAAGGGGGAGAATGGGTTCGCGGAAGAACGGGTCTTGCTTTGGCGAAGGCAATCAGTACTCAATCGTGAGTTCAAACTAATGCAGGAGTCAAACGAAATCCCAAGAGTCGCTGGGCCATCAACACTTTCCTTCCAATCCAGTAAAGATGACTTATCCAAGCAAGGAGATCGTCATCTACAAAATATTTTTAGATATCCACCGGAATATCATATTAAAACAACATCCAACAGGCCTTAGATATCCAGAGGGCAATATGATAGTTCGTATATTTCCTAATCTTGATAAATTAATATCCTATCAACGCTGTCAATTGTATATGTCGCTATACATATAATTGAAGAGCGTTGAAAGGATATTAAATTACAAATCATCATTTTGTTCACGATCAGCTGTCATAAGAAAATGACTTTGTTTGGGTTAAGTATAACTGATTTGTCATATCATCAATCAAACCCGAAAGGCTGTTATTACTATTAGAATCAGCATTTGAATTATTTTTTTCACTAGCGACAATATTACAGTACACAACACATAAGTTGAACAATAATGAGAAAGCAGCCGCCCTCTCCACCAGTTGATTGGCAAAAAAGCCATTAAGGGTCTTTTTACCACCCTCCTTAGAAAATATACTTTGGACTAATTCATGATGCATGAATAACAACTGCGATGTGATTAAATTGCGTTTAAGAGAGAATATAATAAATAAGTGGGTGTATGAAATCTTCTCATTCAACAGAATAATGAAAAGTCAGAAAGTGTAAACAATTTCAGACATAGACGTATTTTGATATATAAGAAGGTAGCATAGGTCAATTTGTATGTGAGATTTTGGCTCTCATTTTTGACATCACCATTGTTTATTTTACACTGTCAAGGATCAATGACCGTGGCTGTCTTGCACACATCTGAACAGTACCGAATCAAGATAAGATTGTAAAATTGATTGTGTATGGCATCAGAATAGTATTAGATAACATCTGAGCAAACAACTTGGCTTAGCGGTTTTGATGACGCCCTCTTTACCTAGGTTAAATAATGTCAATTAACCTAGTCTATATGAATACTGAAATATAACAAAACATTTTGAAGACTAAAATGAGTATGAAAACATGTATTATTTTGTTTCATTAATTACAAGTCTGTCTTACTTTCTGAATTAAAAAGCATCGATTAACTCGTTCATGCTTATTACCTCACGCTAAAGGCTGCTAAAGATATAAGGTATCCTATATATCCAGAAGCTGATGGAGTCAGGCCGTAATGATGGCCTATCGCCTCAATAATGGCCTATCGTCTCAATAATGGCCAATCGCCTCAATAATTCATCACGAAGATAATGTTCTGACAAAAGCTCGGTTGAACCACCCATGCATGATCAGTGTGTGCGAATTTCAAGCATGGGAGAGTTTATATAGAATGTGCGAGTAATATATAATAAAACTTCATATCTTTTTATTTCACATATCCTTTGCATCATATGATAGTATCATCAGGTAGCATATATGACTGATGGCTTTTGTATTTTATGCAGCAATAACCATATCCATTTCCCTCTCCAGGAATGGCGGACGCTACCATACTGGCCTATCTGGGTCTGGGGATACTTCTTATTCAGGGAGCAAGCTGCCAGGATCCAGCCGATCCCGGTAAGATACGTTTGTATCATCATTGCAACTAAATGGACCATTTCGTCATAGCTCCGTAGCATTAAGGCCTGAAGATGAGATAAATGGTAGTATAAAATAGGATAGGGTAGAAAGAAGTAATTATTTGCTCTATTCCTCACAATGTTAAATGACATGATCTGATCTCTACTTTACTGACATCAGACCAATAATTCCCGGACATTCTGTTTCATAAAAATAGGTCAGTGATCAATTAGAGGGTATGAAAACATGGCGTTATCCAGGAACAATTTCAATGAAACAAGGCCGATTGGGGGTGCCCGAGTTTACTTGTTCAAGACAAATACTAGAATTCAACTGGCCGCAAATATTGCCAGCGCGCGTTAATTACGTGGAGGATATGCGTGAAAGTTACAGACATTGTTTTGATTCACTCACCGATATTCAACGACCAGCACTTTATCTCAATATCAACCAATCGAAGGGCTAGCCTGCCTCATAATCCGATACATTGACCGACAGACTGATCGGTGGATTGGTTTATTTTTACCTGTTGCTGACCTTGAATGGAGGAGAACTGCAACCATGTTAACTCCATTTTGGTGTTCATTATACGGGTTCAAACGTGTGATGGCACTATCCACAGCTGAACACGAAGCTACCTACAGGTACGTTGAATAACAGTGTACTTGACACGAATACATCCGTACCGGTATACGAAGATAACGTCAGTGTTCAAATTGGGAACATCGATGGAAAGTTTACACGTCAAGAATCCGAAAATGTTAGTGTGAAGTAGCTTTTGAAGTAGCTCAAAATTTCAAAAGTAAGATTAATGAGCATAATTTAGATATCTGAATATGTGTTAGCTGTTCTAGATACTAACGTCATAGTCTAATTATTAAGTATAGTATACAGGTACAGCAGGTATTTAATTGCTGACAATAAAACTTGCTTTATAACATCCGTGTTTGACGATTATATAGTAAACAGAAAAGATCAACTTTTGAACGTCAGCAGTGGAGACATCGGAGCCATGGTCGGCGAAAATTGAGAACATGGAATCCATATCACAGCAAAGCAACCTGTCCATGGACGTGAAAATTGGGGACGGCTGACTACCAGATTTCGGATCTGTTTTGGGCAATTTATTCGGTGTTTCGAAATCCGAAATCAGGACGTTACTTTTATGAACCCTTCGCAAGAGTTTCTGCAATCTACAAGTATATTGCCCTGGGACTCGAACCAACAACATCTATTGTTCCAGATAATAAGGTCGGTACCATCTTGAGGTACAAAGCGAAACTATGGCCACTGTATTTGTACCACTCAAATATAAACAATCATGCATGATGAACTGCTGGAGCGGGCAGCTGTTACTGAATATCTTCATACAGGGTGTGTCCAAAAAAATGTCCACCTGTGGTTTTGTTAATTTATTCGTCTGAAGTTATAATTTATTGTGTATATGAACATAGCACATGGAAGGGTACTCCCTCTCTGCACTATAGTCACCCATGGTATGTTTTATTTATGAACGAACATTTTCATATATTGTTTATATATACCAATGGCACTCGGGAAAGGAAATTGCATTCTCTCCATAACGCAGAAATGAGTGAACACAGCAGTTTCGAAGAAACAGGAATGAGACTTCACTGTTTACTGATTTCAGGCACTTTTGATTCCCCTTTTTGACACTGAATATATAACCAAATCAAACCTGAAATTTACTTACCCCGCAGTACACATTTTTCAAAAGTTCCAAAACATTTGTGGGTAAAATTATGGGTAAATAAGAACGGTCATGGCGGACGGTTTTTTGACTATTCTCGTCCAGTAATGGCGAATTGATCGAGTTTATTATTATAGGCCCAAATCCGAGTCTTTTTGCATAGCCAATGGAGCCATGCCCAACAGCATACGAATAATGAAACGTAAATTTCAAGTGGTGGCGCAATTTTGAATTCAATCAGAATACTTGCAGGGAATTGTGCAGTAGGATTCAAAATTTTGAAGTATGGGATGAAGCAGATCGAATTTATCAACATGAGGGCTTTGAGAAAAGTAAATGGCTCATATTACGCAAGGATTGTAAGAAATATGTGAATTTCAGCTGAAATCTCATGTCTGACATTCATAATTTACCCAAAGTGTTTTGGTTAGAAGGTTATGCAAACGTGGTTAAAGTTGACTTTAAACAATAAGCAAGGCTATTTACAAATATGTAATTTGAAATTGGTATACAGGAACATGATTATAGCGTGGACCTCTCCACAGTACCAATCAGTCAAATCTTGTTTCCGACCAATGGATTAGTTGTGAGCTAATCATATAATAATAAACAGTGTGCCCGCACATGTAACGCATATGTAATACGTTATTTCAAAGTGGACATTCTGATTTCATTGTGGGAAGCATACACGGTTTCAGCTTTATATAAATTTTGTTGCAACGTTGTGGTAGGAATATTGATAAGACATATTGAAAAGCCTTGATAAGTATTAATTATTAATCTCGACATAGCTATATATGTTCTCGATGCACACAATCAACTCCAATATAATATTTACATCTTCCACACCCGATATACTCTCGTTCCGAGGCCTTGTGGTCCAACGATAAGTTTGGGTCCCACTGTGTGCTATAATTGTTAGATAATCAATATTTCGGAAAAAAAATATTTGAATTACTTTTTTGCAAGTATAATGCCACTATCTCGATGTCAGTTTTGTCCGATTCTATGGTCTTTAAGAGAAAAATATGAAATTGTTTATATGATATTAACTTTTACAGATCTGTGCAATGACGCCTTTATAGTGGATGGCGCTGGTCACAAGGCCGTGGCGGGCGACTGTACACAGTTTATTCAGTGTGACTATGGGGATAACCTCTTACCAAGGGGTCACATCATCCACTGTCCGAATACTCTCTTCTGGAACCCGGTCTCTTTGAACTGTCAACTTCCTGAAAACGTTAACTGTATTGATGGTAAGTGATGCACGATTATTCCGTTTTAATCAAGTCAGTATTGTTGACCTTTCTCGAGAATAATCCACAGACTATCCCAAACTATACCGTATAAGCACCATATTAACATCAGTCTGCTGTAACATCAATGAACTATATCACAGATACAATTCTCATTTGTATGAGAACATTCGTTTCTCATGATTTCACATGACGGAGGGTCGTTGATCACCTTACAGTGAATTTAGACTCATTAAATGTGGATAAGAGTCTCTGTTGGGTGATTTAATCTAAAGACTGCCAGGTTCAAGATCGGATCAGCTCGTGAGCATGCATGCATTCGAATTATCGATCGCTGTCTGCCCTCGATTTTGAGATAACCATACACAGTTGGGTTCTTCAGCAGGATACTGCATGTGATCTCGTAAACCCATCTCTCATGCCATGTCGGTTTCAATTTCGAATTTGGTTAAGTTTCGTCATAGCTACCATGCTCGCGTACATTTATTCCCTCCCATCTTTGACACAAAGAAAGTCATTGCCATTAATTGATGTCAATTTTCTACCCTGATCTCTATGATATAGAATAAGATCCACGAGAATCATGTCATATAAATTAATGATATAAGAATGATAAACACTGCATGTTTGATTCTATATTTCGGTTTATTTTTAAACCATCTTCAGTTTTCGTTGATTTGAGATAAGAAATTCCAAATGTTGGAAATGGAGAACGGCAATATTATTGTTTGATTCCCTGTTGGATTACTTCCCAGCAATCATTAGAACATTAGAACACCAGTAAGACGTGACTGACTAAGACTTGTTCGGATATACGGCGCCTCATCACATTGTGGACTTTAGGTTTCCTACCTTTATTTGTAGTGAGCATGCGCGTTCTTTTGTTTTACTATATTCAGGCCAAGTTATTGTACAACAGTGCTCGAATAAGGAGCTTGTACAAAATCACTACCAAATACACACAATCTAAGCTAAGGCATACTATTCGAGTTAAGCAATATCGATCAAGCAGAATGGCACAAGTTGAATGTGGGATTCAGTTAATCATGTGACGTCACAGAGGGTCCATTTCCAAATTACTATACCAACGACTCGAGAATTGCTCAAATCGCCCTTACTTCTGTAGTTCGTAACTGTAAGCTCTAGTTTTAACTCGGATAGTTTGTTAAATATTTTATGACCATTGGGGGAATTCAGATCGCAAATGAAATCAAATGATTTCTGTCATAAGTTTACAAACGATGCAAAATTCCAATAAGCCTTATTTTGATCTTGTTTAGATAGATGTATAGGCCGATCGGACAGTACGTACCAGTTGCCCGATGACACATGTGCCGAGTTTTGGCAGTGTGTTGGGGAGAGGACATTCACCAAAACATGTTGTCCCCCAGGACAGGGCTACCGGGAGGGGCAGGGATGCATCCTGGACACATCCTGCACGGAGCGATGCCCAAGGCCTTTCGTACCAATAAATATTACAGGTGAGGTTGATGCCATTTTCATCACAATAAGGCTGAATAATTCCTACTGTTAGATATACCGGTACCATTCTCATGGCATCAAATTGTAGACATTCTACTGTCAGATATGCCATTCTCGTGTTATCAGATTTATACCTCGTACTGTCAGAAAAAAACGGTACCATTCTCGTGACAGATGAGATATATTCCCAAGGCATCAGATTGCATATGTTCCAGTCTCGGATATACACTGAGAGTAAGTAGCGGGAGAATGGCTTGATGCAAAGCATTGTCCTGCCAGATGCAAGGTAATATTGTTTCACGGCGGCTTCACGCAAGTTTGCTGAACAAGTTTGGGGGGTCGGTGAGTGTGTGGAGGACAGAGAGGGGGCGAAGAGGGGCCGTATATCTATATGTTTGATAGATTTGTGCATGCCAATGTCAACTGCTTTGACCTGAAATAATTGATATCCTATGTTTTCAATTCACAGGATGTGGCATAATCCCACACGAGACTGATGTTCGGAAGTTTATCAAGCTGTCACCTGATGGGAGGAGTTTTGAGATGGACTGTGCTCCAGGGGGACTGTTCAATGTGCTTACCTGTGACTGTTCCTTACACGACCCGGACCCAGTCATTCCTGTACAAGGTATATATCCTAAGTAATTCTCCTAAGCTCAGGCACTTGCAAACTGATGATTTATTACTCATACACTCAACATGGCATACATTTTCCATCTTACATGGAAAAATAAAGAATAAATCCCAACCCTTTCCCCTCATTTTCCTCCCTCACCCCAGATCAAGGCGGTGGCACACGGATGTCCTCTTCCTTTCCCGAATGTAATCTCAGTACAAAATCAAGTTATTCATCATCTTTGCATTTCTTTAATGCTACACATCGATAATACTAACAGTTCCCATGCAGATCCCATACAGTTCCACTTGTAGGCACCAGGGGCTCCCACGGATTGATCTGAGGTGTCGTTGTGCACACCCCAGGTCATGCTAAGACTTTAAGGGCAGACAGCTTGTCGTATGAGGCGACTAACTGGGGCATTCGTGGAGTTCCCGGATGTAGAAATGAACAGGAGCCTACCTGTGTACCTGTGGGGTCATGTATGTGCAAAGTAATAGGAGCCAGGCGTCGTGATATACATAAAAGATTGTCGAAAGCGACAATATATGACACTCACTCACTCACTGACTCACTACAAGTCAGATCTCATGCTTTGTATTCAGTTCCAATTATAGGCACCATCCGGAACACTAATGCCGATGATAATTTCCTAGACTATTGCTCTTAATTGATTCAGTACAATTTAGGTTGACAACGCCTGAAAATGCAAGATCCTCAGTTTGCAATTATCCAATATAGCCCATGAAACAATAAGCAATACCAAAACGTATTTTAATAACGTTAATATCTTGTACTAGAGAAACATACTGCTGCTGAAAACAGTACCAAAGATCTGAAACTGATTCTACGTTACCAGTAAACAAAGAAATAAAATCTATTGTAGAAGTTATCTCCCTTGTTAAAATTGACCATGAAGTATTTTCCTTCAAATTTTCGCTCCTGAACGAAAGATTTCGACATTTGAGGCTACCACGATTACAGACACATTGAATTACCTTAAGCAAAAAATGATCATCACTGGATGATCATAAAAATTATATACATACCTCTATTATATACATACCTCTATTATATACATACCTCTATTTTTCATCTAGTAGTGTAAACACTTAAACAGAGGTTATCGTCAAAACATCTGGAAGTGATCATACATTAACTGCAGCATACATCAACACCGTCAGTGCATTGTTATTGATTTCAGTAACGAAATCTTCAAAGTACGAATTTCGTTACTCAGTTTGGTAACGTTATTGAAATTCGTATTTTACTGAATAGTGTTCATTGCAACCTCTATTTCTTCATTTCCAGCCTGTGGGCCAGTGTTGCTGGCAACGTTTCCGGAAGAGAACACATTCAGGGACCAGACGAGGTACGACTCCGACCTGATGAGCCTGAACGTCGTACTGGGCGACTTCGACGAAACGACGCCATCTGGTGACGGCACATCGGCATTCTTTAACGGCGATAACGCCAAGCTGATTTCTAGACGTTTTAACTTTGCAGAATTTGGCCAGAATTTGATGATTAACGTGACTTTCAAAGACGAACCGGTCGATTTTGGTACTGATGTAGCTCTAATAACCAACGAAGCATGTGATATTTCGCCATCTATACGGATATACCTCCGGCAAGACGTCCAGAGAGTGGTTGCCTTTGTAGCCACTACTGTTATAGACCATACCATCGAGGTACCGTACACGGTGAGTGTGATATTTGCAATTTTTCCAGTCTTCGTGAATCCAGGCGTTTAAAGACTGAATATACAATTTTTAACACTTCCAGATTGGCGTTTGAACACGATTGTAAGAATATGATCGTATCCAAGTCGGATTCATATTCTAAACATGTATAGAAGTTAATAAGGTTCATAATAAATACATGATAGATCAATTTATTCCATTGCCGGAAGCGAAGGGAGGTGTCAAATTGTCGACTAGAATTATGCCCCTTCATCAGCATGCTCTCACAAATCAATCGATGTCAAGCAATGCATAATCAAATCTCGTATTAAACTTTCTTTAGGAGCCCCTGCAAAGTAACCACCATCCACTTAGAAATACAGACCGCACATTCGCTTTCACAGACCTAAATAACTATTCTTTGTGTCCGGTCTAACAAAATCCCTTACAACCATGATACCATTACCATTGTTCAAAGTGAAAGTCTGTTTTCTTAGATTTCTCAGTGAAGTCACTACGACATGGTGTCTACTGTGCATACTCTCGGAAGGATAGATAGCCATGCACGATGTCCAAACTTCTCTCTCTAGTCTGCACTAGTCTCCATCGCCTTAGGGGGGCGTGGGGGGATTTTGATTAATGTCACACTCAAGGATCTGCTACTCATATATGGTGACAGCCAGTTCGGTTGGTGGAGGAAGCCGGATTACCCGGGGAGAACCACTGCCCGGTGGCAAGCAACTGGCAAACTTCCACGCATGCACCACCGGAGCTCGAACCCGCGCCGCTTCAGCGGTGTGAGTCTAGCGATCACCAGCGAAGCGCCTTGGGTCACTCGGACACCAAGGGCCTCCCATCGCCTCGGGAGTGCTATTGACAGCTGTCCGCACCAACGACGTCAAATCATTCTTTCACATTCTCACCACGGACCACATCACGCACCACCGAACTCTTCGTAACAGACTCGGTATTCACTCTAACTGTACATGGGGTTTTCACAGCGCTAGTTCTCTTGACGCCGCACCAGTGATCACAGCTTTTTTTTAATTTCCTCGCCACGCGTACCAGATCAGGAATCTCAGGAACAGTACGTTTCTCGCATGATTTTTTCGTGTGACTCACATCCTGACATCCAAAGAACTGGGCCACAGCATACGTGTTGACAAAACCCGGCAACAGGAGGTGCATCGACACTTCGACTCGACGAGGAGAATACTCGGAGATGTACATCAAACAGACCATAGTCCAGGATCTCCATCTCTAAAATAGTGTCCGTAATATAATACAACATCAACTTCAGGAACCATTCTCTGTTCGACAGGGTTTGGTCCAGTGCCCGAATGTCTCCCAACTCGAAACCTGCTTTCACTTCGCGAAACAGTCCCGGAGTAGCAAGGCGAACTGACATGTCCTTGACCACCCCACGCAGAAAGATGTGCTAAACGCCGTCTAACTCAAATCGCCATAGCAAACGACATGAATACACAGGTAGCACAGGGAAATCAAACGAGCAAATGGATGTCACAGGTATATGAATACTAATGAGCAGAACACGGGAACACTATACACTTATTAACTTGTGACGGAGTCAATATCATGGAACCTGGGCCCGAGGTCAGACCTGGCCAAGCAGACCTGACCGAGGCCGCAGGCCGAGGTCAGGTCTGCTTGGCCAAGTCTGGCCAAGGGTCCAGGTTTCATGATATTGACTCCGTCACAAGTTTATAAGTGTTTTATTATACCGAATTTATTAACTGCAGTGAATTATCGCTATGACTCCAGACTAGCGCATGGTACTACTACTCCTGTCCAAAAACGCTGTTTGGCGAATACTTTCTGTCATGCAGCTGTGTGTCATTGAAAACGAGACACACAGATACAATTTTATGAATAGTTCATGAATAAATCTACAAAGCTGCTTCCAATCGGACTAGAATAATATTAAGAATTTAAACTTTCAGACGCGTTTTCCGGGTGTTTTGATACAATGTAGCCACTGGCTTTACACACTTCATTCATAAATGCTATTTGGGCCATGGTGAACTAATTTGATTGGGTGACATCGACGACGTAAAGTTACTCCAGTTTTGAGATGAGAATGAAATGGATTACTCGGGCAGTGCAGATATAAATTACATATAACAAATAAGGATACCTCTTAAATATTCAAGAGACCGAAACGTATGCTTACCATCGACAAACGGGAGAATTTATCTAAGCCTTCTTTCTCAACTCAGCAAAGAATTTGAAGAGGAATTCGCCAAGTTGTTCTTTCGTTATTGACGAAAGACTATCGAAATCAACATCTTTTGCTTGACAGTAGATCCGTAATGTTGATATAAACGCCTGTATAACATTTTTTGCGTTCTTACTGTCCCTATTTTGTGACAGTTCTTGTAGATTTTTATCGCACAAATCTACGAAGCGACCACCGTCAGTCATGTTGCAGACGGTACTTGTAAACAGGGAGGGAGGGAATTTGGCTTAATGTCACACTCAAGTTTGTTTCACTCATATGGTGACAGTCAGTTTGGTTGGTGGAGGAAGCCGAAGTACCCGGAGAGAACCACCGCCCTTCGGCAAGTAACTGACAAACTTTCACACATGGACCAACTGGGCTCGAACCCGTGCCGGTTCAGCGGTGTGAGGCTAGCGGTCACCAGCGAAGCGCCTTAGACCACTCGGCCACCGAGGGCCCATACTTGTAAACAGTTATCACGTGATTACAATATTGACTCCGGACCTCACGCGCTCCACCAGACACATAAACAGCTGGGTCAGTGAATGAAAAATACTGACTCGTGGCTGGATAAAGTTTAACCAATGAAATACCAGAAAACCCTCATGAATATTCAAGAGGTATAATAAAACGAATTAAGTTATAACACACAATGACACTAACTCAATTCACTGACAGAAGGATTGGGTATAGACGTGACGTATACCCAAATTACTTCCGTAAAAATGACCCAAACATGGAATTGGACCCGTCATGTCTATTCCCAAAAATATCTGGTCAACTTGACCCAATCTTTAAATAAAATGTCACAATTTTTTTCCAACTTTTCAGCTCACAACACAGTAAAACCACACAATTACGCAACGAAATTTCACTTACTCTTGGACGATACGTTCACGCTACCACTCAACGTAAATCCACAAATATCCTGAAACTTAGACGGAGCTATTCAAAATACGGAATATCAGATACAACACCGTCGCGCCGTCTCTGTCCATTCTAGAAAAAACGTTTATATCACCTTGTTCATTCGTTCGTGAATAAATGTCTACGTCTCCAACTAACCCTTTTGAATATTTTTCTTTGTTATCCGATGAACAGGGATCGCAGTGGAACACGGCTGTAATGAGGTTCGACGGAGAAAGGCTCTCATTGAACGTTAATGGAAATACCGACTCCACAGATGCCACTGGAAACCCAGGTAAGCCCAAATAGCATAACGATGCTTAATATAGACCAGCGAGACCTCTTCTGAACGTCAGCATGCATCTTTGGAATAGGAAATCCGCCAGAATCTGACGGGTGTAAAAGGAAACTTTTATCTACAAGAAAAACGCGTTTTTCTAAAACATACATGTTGGGAATGCATCTTCATGAAGAAACCTCAGAAGGTGAATTTCATTTGTGAGGATAAGTGTACTATAAAATGAATCGTGTATGACCATACAAATGGGGTCTTGTCACTGTATCGTGGAGAGAAAGATGTAGGTAGAAGGGTAATTTGCTAGTTTCAAAGACAGATAATAACATATAGACTACGGGCACATGTAATTTCATTTTTGAAAGAGGAGATTCAGCTTCAGAACTGGCACGAGTTCTACAATGGAATTGAATAAAATTCTTGAAAAATATACATTGGAATTTACCCGAAATCTCTGAAATCTATCAATACCTCCATCAGGTTTAATGCCGTTTTTTGAAGCATTTTTGACGAAAAGGTAACTTGATATTTTTAAATAATTTGATGAAAATGTCTTAATCAGTCAACTTTGACCCCAAAAATGGTCAAAAATGCGATTTTCGATGATTTTCTGATTTTGGAGTCATGGTGAACTTTGAGCTGGATCTCACGAGACATTTCTCCAACATATTTCTCTGATACAGGACCGACACGGACGCAATTTTAATAAATTAATATCCTACCATTGCTCCTCAATCGTATATATCATATGTAGGATCTTACTGATTTCAATTGAATTTGGTGTTCAGAGCGCCCAGGACACGAAATATTTAATAGTCTATTGTTATCACGGCCGCATTTTAACACTTTTCTTGCAGTCGGGGAGAGCGAATTTGGTCATCGTCTCCGCTTTAACACAAGGTTTATGTCAAGAGCCAGTCCAAATTTCTTCCCTCCATTATGGCGCCAAACTGGCGGGAACGCGGCAACATCAGAAGATACCGCACCAGCATGGCGTCTGCTTCAGCTGAGCCAACTAAAAGCCTCTACCATTATATTCCCTTCAAAACATTATGAAGAATTCTCGGGATTGGTTGACACTCTAGTTACTGCAAGCCGGTTAGATCCTACAAGCGACATAACCAAATGGGGGAGCAGATAGGATTTAATAATTAAATTGGACACGGACGGATCATACAGAATTACCATCATATAATATGGAGATCTGACAACGAATGGCACCCTTATACAGAGGATCAGGATAAATTAGCTTGTGTCTAACTCCGCTTAACCCGGGGCTAGGGGTCGTATGAACCCATGCACTTCAAGATCCTCATGGTGCTCATATGAACAGTCCCAATCAAAGCGTGACTTGAGATACATCATTCTTTAGATGACTTTACAACGAATATTATGGATTAAGAATACAGATCAGCGATACGGATTTGATATTTTTGGAACATCAGGAGGTCTTGCCGGCATCATTGAAAACTGTTGACCGCTTCTCTCTTGCAGGAAACAAGCCTATGTTTATGTACACTATAACTGTCTTTTTGAATTTGGTGCTAATACTGGAATATGGAATAGGTCTTTGGATTATGGACGCGGATATTCTCTAATGGACGATGGCTGAATTATGAATGACGGACCAGACGCTTGTAATTTATTGTCTGGATACTTTGATATATTTAGTATCACTTTGTTTCTGTCATTGTATTCAACCTAAAATTAAAACTTTGATGGATGTATTTTGACTCCCCTTGTCCTACCAACTGAATCAAACACTGCCGCACCTTTTTGCGACGTTCGCGATGGCATTTTTGGTGGCCTCTGTTCGCCCAACAGGCAACTGAGCCCGCTTGGATGACCGGGACGAGACTAAATTGAGGAATTGTGTAATTAACAAAGGACTAGTTATGGATGCATTTCCGCACTCATAATTCGATGTTTTGGTACAGAAATTTAAGTGTAGCGTCCTGATGCAACCCCCGTAGTACAGAAATCAATTTGACCACACCTAGCCCTTTGCATTCAATAATACAATTTTTTGTTTGATTTCAGCCAAAGTTCTTCCCATCCAGTGTTCTTTACAGATCGGTTTTGGTACAACACTCAGTAGATTTAAAGGCAATATAGACCAGGTAATGCTACCCCATTAACATAGTTCCTACAACATACATGAAATGTGTGTAGCAACTACTGATGACACAACTGTCGCAACTGTGTCATTAGCAGTTGTCAGGTCGCCAGCTAATGTCGTAATTGCGTCATTAGCAGGTGCGTCATTAGTGGTTGCTATTGCAACCATATCAAAGATTTAGTCATACATCAGGTGTGATATATTTTTGCCTCAAATAATTACTGGTTTCCAGTTGTGACCATTTTTTTTTTTTTTTGAGTCGCCTTCTATTGTCACAATGCAGTTGTGATATTAGCTGGCGACCCGACAACTGCTAATGACAAATTGTCATAATTGCGACAATTGTGTCATTAATTGTTGCTACAAAGGTTCATCTGGGCTTCAAGAAATACAGTTCAATAATTGTTGTTTCACAGTAACCAAAACAGTAAATCTATCTTAATGTTTCCTCACCGTAAAAGGCGGGATTAAAATTGCACAGAACTACGGGTGGGCTTGGTATTATGGCCGTTTCATTTCCTTACACACACAGCATTCTCGGAATTGAAGAAGAATTTCACTGGTTTGAATTGAAGAGATGACTGATAATTTTTCAAAAGTTCAGCCCTGTAGGATAATCTTTTGCTAATAAACGGAATTCAAAGAAAATGTAACTTTACTCTTTCGCTTCAAATTCTACCGGAGGGGATTCGAGATTCAATCCACTTTGAATGAGAGAAAATTCCTATACTCCATTTAATTCATCACATCAATTCTCCTTCAAAATTCTCTCATCCATCCATGTTGTTTACCATCATGTTCCTGGAAGGCTGGGCTCCGACACACGTCACTCTCTACCATTCCAAATCAAATGCATGTATTTATCATTACCATTGATACCTTAAAGGTGCCCAAAGCAGATCATTTTGTCTCACAAAAACACTTTTCAAAATGATAAGGCAGTTGGTCACATAGAACAAATAACATCTGTGTAAAATATCAGGAGTCAATTCATATTAAAGATTTTCATGATTTTCCCGAAATCTATTTCGCAACTCGGCCATAATACCAATGCCGCTCACATGTGGCAACCTATAAAATGGCTTTTTCATCTGGGATGCAGGCTCGACATAAAACAGTTCTTGACCTGAAAAGCATACAAAATTTTCTTCTGGAGTAGCATATATATCTCCCAAACATATAGCAGAAAAAGCTTCAAAAACTCAAATAAATGGCCATAATAGCAAGCTGACCCACACGTTTTGGCAATGTTGTTAACAAACATTTAAATCCTGTATTGTTTCGAAATTACAGAATGTGTTCAGTACAAAAGGAGCAATCATTTATGGTGTTCAATAGTTCATATTTCAACTCCTGTCCTACGTTTATTTTTTCAGTTCAGCGTGACGTTAGTTTTCTGTTAGACGATTCTTGAGAAGTTCATACGGCTGAGCTACCAACCAAGCTCAACTCATATCCATCACTGAAATCCAAGATCCCAAGCCCAGAGGATCTTCTGCATATTTCTACATCTGTACCATGTGACCAGCTATCAAAACAATTCACGTAACTTTTACAGCTGCACAATTAGTCCAGTAAGAAGGTTCGATATAGTGCACAACGTTCCGTGAAACACTTGGCCAGGGAAATCATTCGCCAAGGCCGTCAAATCTTGTTTTCCTATCCACCTGTATGAAGGTGTATTGCAGCAAGTGGACATTCTCGCTCCACCAGAGACACGCACCTACTGCGCCTCTGGCTGCAATACGGCAACGAGTCTGTAATTCGAGCATTATTCAGGAGTATACGTCATGCCTCTGAACCGTTTGACCTACTGATGCGATGGATCAAACGGCCATTATTTTATATTTACGACCTCAAATACGATGCAATTATGAGATAACAAGCAGGCACTTGCATGTTCGTGCCCAAATAAAGAATTCAAATTGTAGTCACGTGATAAAACACAGCAAATGTGATTGGACACCCTGGAAGTACTCATCATCCGGGGCATTCTCAAAGAGAGCCGTGTCTATCCGCGGGAGACCAAAGCGACTCTCATGTAAACTGGTGACATTTTTGAATCTCCAATCTCAAAGCGAGGCAGCATGACATCATTCTCAAAGCGAGCCGTGTCTACCCGCGAACTACTTCCTGTATTAGATAACTCGCTTTCACGGCCAAGTATACATACCGACAATAATTTGTTCGCGATTGATATGCTCCGAAACGGAAAGAGTCATTTCCCAATTATATAGCCCACGTTATGTTTAGCAATTCGCTTCTAACTCGGCGGAGTCAGCAGGTCAGTGACAAGCCAGATAATCATACGCCGCCTACTCACCCCCCAAATTTTGGGGGGATGGCTCCCATTTACGCGTGAGACTCTTTCTCGCAGTAGGGAGTCTCGCGAGACGAGAATGCATCCGGGGATTATTTTATGTAACAGCATCTACCGGAGACCTAGGCTATGGCTCTCACCTCAGTGACAATGCAAGTGGATAGCACACCAGAAAACATAATCGACACAACTCTAGTTATCCAAACCTTGAAAAATACACCTTGAAGTAGTGGATTTCTGCAAATCGTCTGTCGTGGTGAAAACAGCACATTTTCTTTCTTTGTAAACATCTGAAGCCAGTCCAGAAGCAAAACCATTTTAGAGCAACAACTATTGATATAACCAATATTTCGGGGTGAAGATTATGTTGGACCTGGGCTGGCTTCATACACTGCAAAAAAAAATGTGTTGTTTTAACACAATTTTGTGCTAAACTGGCTTCAACATAAGAAGTTTTGTGTTGAAATCAACATGGTTTTGTGTTAAACTTCATATGTCAACACAAAATTGTGTTCAGTTCAACCCTATTTAGTGTTTATTCTAACAAAATTTCTGTGTTCTTTTCAACACAATTCTGGTGCTAAAATGGCTTCAACACAATTTTTTTCGCAGAGTAGGTGTTTACGAAGAGAATAGGATGCTATTTTCATCAAAATATGACGATTTGGCACAAATACACTATGCTGTTAATATTCAAAAGCCCCAAGACCCAGGGCCTGGAAAATATCCAGACCATACGACAAGATAATATATCTAGCTAAACTGAAAAAAATAATTTCCTCACGAGTGCCAAAACTTCACTAAACCATGCCAGTTCCTTTCTTTATGACCATTTCCTTGTGAAATTGAGTATTGATTGAAAAAGTGTCTTCCAATCCATAATAAGGCAACAATATTGGTTATTCAGAATTTTGTTTCTGTAAAAATATCGAGATAATTCTCATCTCCTGCCTTAGAAAACATTCTATTTGATGGTCTTGACAACAGGCGGATGTATTTGCCATCTATGCTCCATCCAAACACATCTATTGAGACAGTTTTGGCAGTGACCACTGGAGATTGTGGAACTGGAACATGTCAATAGCCAGGGAATCAACCCACATCTTTTCACTCAAATGGAGATTGAGGAACCGAGTTGGCCGATTATCTAGCAAAATGGTACATAGGAAAAGGAGATATTCCTGGGGCTGAAATGAGACAATCCTGCAACCTGGCCATTGCAGGGAGAACCACGGATACCATGTGTACTCTCACTGCCCCAACCCAGCAGTCAAATTGAAGATTACTGAACAGGGATTCATAGACGAATTTCTTTAGGAGCATTTCCATGTGTAATTGTGTTTTGATTGAAGAAGTGTTTTCCAACCCAGAATTAGGCAAGAATACTGCGTTTACAAAGTTTCTCTGAATTCAGTAAAAATGGAACAACTAAAGAAAAATAATGGATTTCTGCATAATTTCAGTTAAATTTAGTTTATCTTACGATAATTTTTTTTTTTATAGTCCATTATTGGAACAAAAAAAAGACAGGCGTCTATGAATCCTTGTTGAACTGGTTTAGAAGTGCCTGGAAGGCAGAATAAATGACCTCAGGTCATGCTGGTTCTGGACAAAAAATAGTTACGATTCCTAGATCTCTCTGTTAGCAATTATTTAAACTACATACTATTACTTCTTTGTGGACTTTTCTCTGTCACTATGTAATCAGTATCATTATGTGTATATTTTTAAGAAATAAATATTGGAGTGGGAAATCTGTCGATCTGTTACTCTTTATTTCACCTGGTTCATACTGACATTCATGTTATACAAGTGAAACCTGTGAATAGAGACACCTGGGTAAACTGACCAACCTCTAAACTCTGACATTATCCATGGTCCCAATACTTCAAATTTAAAGAATTTTGAAGCTTGATAAAGCAGAACCCTATCAAAACAGACACTATAATCTGGTTCCATGCTTAGTCGGTATACACAGGTTTCATTGTACATATAACCAGTAATAATTCATCATTGATGCCAAAATATAACTGGATATACATGTTATGATACATCATCCAATACACATATTAATGCAAAGAATCCAATAGTGACAATCCTAGAGTCTTGCTTGCATGGTCTTCCCAATCTAATTAAAATTAAATCCTATCTGCTCCCCCATTTGGGTATGTCGCTTGCAGGATCTAACCGGTTTGCAGCAACGCGAGTGTCAACCAACCCTGAGAACTCTTCATAGTGCTTTGAAGGGAACATAATCATAGGTGCTTTCTGGTTGGTTGACCCGAATCACATGCCACGCTGGCGAAGCATGATGTATCTTCTGATGTTGCCACCCTCCTGCCAGGTTGGTACCATAATGCGGGATAGAATTATGGACTGGTCCTTAAACATTGAGTAAACATTGAGTTAAAGCGGAGACGCTGACTGCAAGTAAAGTAGTTAAAGTGCGACCGTGATATCATAAGACTATTAAATATTCATGACCTGGGCGCCCCAAACACCAAATTCAATTGAAATCAGTAAGATCCTATATAGCAACATATACGATTGGGGAGCATTGATAGGATATTAATTTATTAAGAATGTTGTCTTCCTCACATGGATAAGATATTTGTGAAGGAATATTTTTTTATTACTGAAAGTCAAGAACCTAATGGACTATTTCAGAAGTTCCATGACATCATTGAATTGCATCCAAAGAGGCGTTATTTACAACAGATAAGAATTTCGACTAACCATATTACTTTCCAAAGAGAGAATTATATATTCTAGTGGTTAGGGAGAAATATCTCTCTAAAATGGAGGTAAAAAAGGCAGTGATATATTCATCATAATGCTCCGACATCTTCAGGCTACTTGGCTGTAACCCCAGTGTTTTTTCCAGTAAAAATATGTCTGGTCTAATTTTTAATAGAAAACAAAATATGTCTATTATTATGCAAATTAGATAGATAATAATTTGTATTTTTAATATCATCCGATGTGGATTTTTATGTCCATGGTCACCTTTGGTGGATGTCTCTTAGTTCAATATATGCTTGACATTATTAAGTAAAAACGACCCTTTTTACCTCCATTTTAGATAGTTAGTTTTCCCTGGTAATCCAGACGTGCAATACGTTATTCCACAATTCTTTAGGGAGTGCTGTTCGTAAACGTCAAAGTGATGCCATCATTATTCATTACACAAAGATTTACTGTCAATCAAAACTGGTTTGGATTGACCTGTCTGCTAGAATAGCCTTGTGATCCAACCAGTATGATGAGCAAACTGGAAAAGACTGGAGATAAACCCGAGATATTTCTTGAGAGATTTACTTAAGTTCATTACATGATGTACATGTAGGTCTATTAAGAACTTACTTGATTCCTTCATCCACTGAATAGTTATCTAGGTAGTTCATGGTAAACCCTCTAATAATTCATCATCCCAATGAAATTTAAACACCGCTAATTTTGTGTGATAAAATTCAATCAGTCATTTTAATAAATCTGATCGCTCTCTAAAATCATTGAAATAATGAAGACAACATGAATTTTCTGCATGATTTTGAAGAAAAAAATTTCAACTTCCTGTTCTAATAAATTTGATCACCCCTGATTTTATGGTGAGAAATTTCACCTCCTATGGGTGAATTTATAGAGGATTTACCATAACAGATGTTTCAAAGGAGATACAGTGAAACATGTGAATACGGACACCTGGATATTGTCCATAGTCCCAATACGTAAGTATTGCGAACCTTGATAAACTAGAACCCTATCAAAACTGACAATATAATCTCATCCAAGAATGATCAGTATACACTGTATAGTAAGTGTCCGGGCTGTTAGAATTCTGCTACCACAGATGAAATCATTATCAAGTCATTGGAGCAATATTGCACTATCATAAGCTCGCTTTTCTTTGTTTTTTCTCTGCCTTGGCTGCTTTGTCATAAGATTCTCTCTTTTCTTTCAAAATCTTGGCCTGAAATGAGAAACATATCAGAAGCTCATGAGCATAAGAGAACAAACAGAGCAACAACAATTTAATACAGTAATATTCCTCAAGAACTTACAGATGAAATGCTAAGTTTTTATATTTTCCTTTTTATATTCCTCATGGGTCAGTTACATGTAATATCTGAAACTATCAGCCTATCTACATGTACTTTGTTTGGTTTTATTTGAAGTTTTTTGTCTCCTAGAATCTTTAGAAAAGTGCTCCAAAGTTGGTATCTCAAGCTTGGCCGATTTCATTAATGAAATCAATATATCGCTGATCTTCCCTTGTTTGATGCAAGTTGCATCGGACCTCCTGGCTGGACATCTGTCCAGTCTTCAGGAGGCTGGTCTGGCGTGAAGTCGCAATCACGGAAAGATAAGCGATGATGGTTTACAAATCAGAATTCAGTTGAACTTGGTTTCCCAATTTTTTTAAAGCTTGTAGAAGACAAAATAATTCCAATTAAACCAACCAGAGTAGAATCACTGACATTTTTATCAATATTCAACCAAAATAAATATAACAAGCTAGCTGGATGAAACAATTTCAAAATCATGCCCACAGTAATTACACACGGTAGCATGTGGACCAACAGGGTAAACATTATCGGGAAACAGTATCCAAATATGGCATCATCTCAGGACAGTGTTTGTGAACATCAAAGGGTTTACTCACACTGAAAAGTCTGAATTTGTCAGGCTTTAGAAAAATATCAAAAGATCATGCCGTGTGAAGATGTTAAAAGTGCTAATGCAGCAAAATTTTTATTAAAGAATTTGATTCTCTATTCTTTCATGATTAATTTGCTATATCCATGAGGAAAATCGGACAAGGAGAAGTTCTTATTTCAAAAGGAAAAGGGCGTGCAATTGTGCTCTTAAAAGTGCGACCGTTTTCATTGGCTTTGTTTACAAATATGATGACGTCATAAGTATGACAGATGGTCAGCTTGAGTCTGGGCTCTGCATGGCGGACAGTGTTGGAGGGAGGCAAGCCCGTCCTCGAGGCCAATATACTGGTTTGTTTAATAAAATTTTTGAATTTAATGTTTACCAGGAAATTAAGTATGACAAGGGTTTATTATTAGACATACATGTGAATGAATACAGACAATTTGTATGGACCTAATGAAGATACAAAAAGCCCCGCATCCACGACCCCGTGTGCAACCAGGCTAAATTGAATTCATTGCCATAGAAATGACTTCAAATTCCACTGAGCAGTTCCATTATTATTTTTATCTTGTCAAATTAATTACCTAGAATCTGGAGTCTATATAAATGTGTTTTGTACGATATTTATAAAATTTATCTGCCAGTGTCCGCATTTTGTTTGCCTGCATGAATGCATATATGGCTGTACGGTGTATCACTTAGTTACACGGAAGGATTTCCAACTTCAAGAAAATAACGAAGGTCGATCTTCATTATCCCCAGATTCTCAGAGAGATATGTTTTCTTCTTCCCATTACAATCAACTTTAAATTAGATCTAAAAACATAATATTATAGGTTCTAAATTGGAATGAAATCTATCACGACGTCTGAAGCGGCCCGTCTGAAGTGCTCTCGCCGGGGTCCGCGCGCCAAAAGCAAAAAAAACGTCTTCGGTCTTCAATTTCACATTCCGGTTTTCTTGTGCAAAAAGTGAAGGCTTTATTAAGAATTTCTTCCATTCACTCTAGATATATATTCTATTTGCATTCCACAATATGATCGGTTATGAAAGCAAATGTAAACTGGTCATAAGTTTGTGCGGTATGAGAAAAAGCCATTCAAAATTGTTGTATAATATTTTTTTATCAGAATTTATATTTGTCTTATATATTTTTCTGTGCTATCGGTGAAATTATCTTGCACCCTTCTCGTTTATTATCACATTAGACAATTTTTTAGCATTATGTAATTTTTTCGGAATAATGTTGAACTAATTTCATGTTTATTTTTTATTTCAGATACTCCCGAGAGACTCGTTTTTCAATGTTGTCTTTGTCCTGTTTGTTGAGTTTTGTTGTTGTTTGAATCTTCTTTAGTTGAAATGTTAGTTTTCTCGGTATGTAAACTTCAATTTAATATTTTACGTAGTATTTCTGAAATTATGTTGGTGCATGGCCTAGAGAAAGCTCTGTGCTCACTAATCTTTTCACTTGTCTGGTTGCCGGCATGATCGTGTATTCAACATCCAGCTACTCAGACGATACAAACTTTGGAGATTTTTAAAATAATTTCTAATGCCAGGGGAATATTTTTGATGACAAATAATTGCATAGACAGAGTTTGGAATATATTGTGAGTTTCGAGAGCTGATGTGTTATATTAACTGATAAATCCACGAAAACCCCGTTCCCTCCTATGTGAATCAGATAGTAGGCCTATAACTGCATGCATTCGTCCAACTACGGTACTGCCCACGAATTAAGGTAAATAAATCATTTTAAGTGATCATGCACGGACACGTGGCCGACTGGATTCTTTCTTTCATTCCTGGCACATTACCATACGAAGACAGTGATGGATATCAAGAGTATAAACTCAACAACAATGTGAATTAAGTCTATTGAGATTGGCCTTCGCCATATGCTACGCATATCGCTGGCTTGCTCGTCGATCGGCATGTCATACTTATGACGTCACATATACGAAAACATGGCGACCGTAAATGTCGCACTTTATCTGCTAACCCCCTTGCGTTTCGTAGCAAAATATAATATCTTCCTGTTTAAAACTCTCTGTGAGAATTTTATTAAATTAAAGCAGAAATCCCAAACCGTAAAATTTCATGATAAAAATGAAATTGACAATTTCGCTGCATTAGCACTTTAATATCCCTGAACTAAACATCAATCACTGACAAAGTGAAAAGGCAGAACTTGTTGTGAATGCATGGTTTATTATGGGATCTCGTGGAATATTGACGAACAATTCGCACAAATTTTTCATAGCGTCTAGATGGTATCTCTCTGATTTACCAACTTGGTTTAATTAGCTAGACTGTTGCAAACCATACAAACTATTCAAAAAATAGTCTGTTCATTCCGACACCTCAAAGTAGTGAGAATTTGACATATTGTAATGAATTATTTAACAGCATAGCCTTGCTATACTGCTGCCAATGGGAGACAGGACCATAAACCGCGAGCTATCTCTAAACCTTATCTCAATGTTTTATAGGGTGGTTGGTGGGTGTCTGGTTCCATGTTGCTTCAGAGATTTGCTTCTCTGAAGCAACAGGGATGCAACTTGGCTGGGTGGTACTTTGTTGGTTTGTCACGATACGACTGAATTATTGTTGAAAGCGACGTTAAATCCTATTCACTCACTCACTCACTCACTCACTCAAATGGCAATATTTTAGGGTGCCCTAGAACCTAGGGTAAATCGAAATCCGGAGGTGCAACAAACACATAATTTTTTTTTGTAATTAACATGATTACTGTTTCACTTTTATAGACTGAACTTGAGCTCTCACCTCCTGTGTTTTCTTCTTCTTTTTGTACATTATTTTCTGGTAGAGTCGACGTTTCTTCTTGGGTATCATCATTTCGGCCAGTTTTTTCTCCTCTGTTGTCTGTCTATGTAGTTTATTGTGTACATCCTCCTCTTCCACAGCCCCCTCCTCCACTGACATACTGCTAGCATTTAATGACTGTGGACACAAACATTCACAATTCAATTCACATAAAACTAGAATTTAATGACTGGACACAATAAACATTTACATACAATACAACTCACATACTGCTAGCATTTAATGACTGTGGACACAATAAACATTCACATACAATACAACCCACCTACTGCTAGCATTTAATGTCTGCAGACAAACTAAAAGTTAACATAAAATAAAACTCACATACTGCTAGCAATGACTTCGGACACAATAAACATTCACATACAATACAACCACCTACTGCTAGCATTTATTGTCTGCAGACAAACTAAAAGTTCACATAAAATACAACTCGCATACTGCTAGCACTTAATGACTGTGGGCACCATAAACATTCCCATAAAATACAACTCACATACTGCTAGCATTTAATGACTGTGGACACAGTAAACATTCACATACAATACAACCCACCTACTGGTAGCATTTAATATCTGCAGACAAACTAAAAGTTTACATAAAAAATACATCTCGTATACTGCTAACAATTAATGATTGCACACACAATAAACATTCACACTGAATATAACTCACCTTCTCCTACATCTCAATGAGAACACATGATCATCATTCACACTGAATAACCTACTGCCAGCATTTAGTGACAGCAGACACAATCAACATTCACACTGAATAACCTACTGCTAGTATTTAATGACTGCAGACACAATCAACATTCACACTGAATAACCTACTGCTAGCATTTAATGACTGCAGACACAATCAACATTCACACTGAATAACCTACTGCTAGCATTTAATGACTGCAGACACAATCAACATTCACACTGAATAACCTACTGCTAGTATTTAATGACTGCAGACACAATCAACATTCACACTGAATAACCCACTGCTAGCATTTAATGACTGCAGACACAATCAACATTCACACTGAATAACCCATTGCTAGTATTTAATGACTGCAGACACAATCAACATTCACACTGAATAACCTACTGCTAGCATTTAATGACTGCAGACACAATCAACATTCACACTGAATAACCTACTGCTAGCATTTAATGACTGCAGACACAATCAACATTCACACTGAATAACCTACTGCTAGCATTTAATGACTGCAGACACAATCAACACTTTCATTCAAGACAAAATCACCTTCTGCTAAAATTTAATGATTATTTTCAGTTATAACATGTGGTATTATAAAAAGACAGTGCCAACTAAGTCATTCGCATCACCTTTGAATCCGGTTTTCCTCTCTTATTCTTAGTGTCTTCTTTTTCTACCTTGTGTTGTCGTTTCAAGGACTTCAGTTTAACAGGTGCGTCAGCCTCTTCATCTGTGGAAAGTAAGATAAAAGTAATGAATGGTTATTTCCATTAGGAAGATGAAAACATATTGAATCCATTTGACATCAAATAAACAAATTTCAAAACTATAAGCTTCAACACAGATCTAAGGATAAGCCCCAATGAGATTCTGTGTATTGTTCCAGAGCTTTGGTCATTCCCTTTCTAACAGCATGACCACCAATAGAGAATGACATTGAGATAAGAATGGGATACCCTTAAGCATTTCCTGAACATTTATATTGTCAACAATATGACAAATAGATATTCCCATTATTTAATATTGCACAGAAATAGAACCAAAGCATAATTTCATTCATACCTCGTCATTTCAGAAATTTCCAAGCAGATAGAAGCAAAAATAGGTAATATCTGGGATACAACAGGTAATATCTGGGATACAATAATAATGGGATACAATAGGTATCTGGGATACAATAATATATGGAATAGAATTGGTAATATCCGGGATACAATAATATCTGGGATACAGTAGGTAATATCTGGGATAGAATAATATCTGGGATACAATAACTAATATCTGAGATACAATAATATCTGGGATACAATAGGTAATATCTGGGATACAATAATATCTGGGATACAATAGGTAATATCTGGGATACAATAATATCTGGGATACAATAGGTAATATCTGGGATACAATAGGTAATATCTGGGATACAATAATATCTGGGATACAATAGGTAATATCTGGGATACAATAATATCTGGGATACAATAGGTAATATCTGGGATACAATAATATCTGGGATACAATAGGTAATATCTGGGATACAATAATATCTGGGATACAATAGGTAATATCCGGGATACAATAATATCTGGGATACAACAGGTATCTGGGATACAATAATATCTGGGATACAATAGGTAATATCTGGGATGCAATAGTCATTTACCACGGCATTCACCTCAGGAATTGCCAATTGCCATAGTGAATAAAGTTACACCACTGTGACCGAAATGCCAAAGAATGGAAACCCTCAAGAAAATATGGGTCATCACTGTGATAAACCGGGCACATACCATTCCCACTGTCACTCTCCTGTTCTTCTTCCTCCTCCTCCTCCTCAGGACCCTCCTCATCTGTTTCCCCCTCCTCGGAGGCCTCATCACCAACACCTGCCAATGTGTACATTTATATAATCATCTAGATATATTAAATATCAATTCAGCAGGTAAATGCAGCAACTTACAAAATGAATCATTTTCTTTGGCTATATACAGTATTGCACAGATTCAAATAAAAATGGTGCCTCAAAATTTAGGATGACCCAAAATTCTTTCTGATAATTCAAAGAATAAAAATATTCAAGTATCTCCGCATATTAAACCAAAAGCTGTATTCCCAATGACTTTGAATTGGCATTGCAGCCATAGAGAGACAGATACTACGATCTCATCGACTGAATTAACCACCGACTTTGGTGACAAACCATGTCAACTACATGTTTTTTAAAGCTATGTTGGATCGCACAGGATTTTACACTCTGCAATATAACAATAAATTGCATTAAGAATGCAACACAGATGCGAACTAGAATGGTCACATGTTTACGCCACTGGGTGCAACTGATTCTCCTGCATGGCCATGTGAGATTATCAGTTGATTATCGAGGATGTGAAATGCAGGAGTAATTGTCAATGAGAGAGGCCACGCAGTCCAGAAACTGATAATCTTAGTAATACACTAGGATAGAATACACAAACTGGTTATTTGTTTGCAGAATGTTCTATTCATCAAGCGTTCTACATAGCCATTTTGAACTTGGCAGTGCATGGTAATTTGACAGGCACCCAGCTAGTGTGTACACACCCAAGACATACTTCAAGTCCCACATGTTTTTGATAGATGTGCTGCACAATAGGATACTTGTGAAACTCGATACGAAGGAATTCCCTAATACATGAGATACGGTACATCAGGCAATGCTTAAGATTGTTTTCATTATCACATAAGCTGCTCTAGTCGGAGACGGACATGTATTGGCCAAAAACGAAACAGGCAAGGTTTACAAGTCTGAATAAAGCTTGATTCCCACTTTCAAAATTTCCCAATTAACCATGCAGACTTGGAGCAAGTCTATACATACCAGAATCTATTACGCGCTGTCTGTTGAGTAAGGCCTGTTTCTCTGGGGGCACATAGTCCCCATCCTCCTCTTGCACAAAGGGGGACAGGTGAGGGGGCAGTACCACCCCGGGGAAGTAATCCTCCATAGGTAACAACGTCTTGTTATTCACACAGTCGAACACCCACTGGGGTTGGATATAGTACCTGTCACAATAAACTTGGCATATACTTAAATACTAACAGTAGATCGATGTATCGTCATCATGCAACCACTGGCAGAAGTTCAACTAAAATATCATACATAACTACACATCCATGTAGAATATTTTTTAGTGTGTATTAACAAATCTATCAAATTCAAGCAACATTTCTCAGAAGATAATGTTTGTGTTATCAAGCAACAACTAAAAATGTGGGATATATATTTACAACATGTTTGGGAGATCAGAGTAGAATCTCTTAATAAAAAATATACATGTATATGCCAATGAATGCCAAATGTATCTGCCTTCCCACCATTAGAACCATGAAAATGGATTGATTCTGGTCACTTATCAGTGTGGAGATTTCGAGCTTCTGGAAGCAAACTGCAGATCATGAATTTTTTTTATTTCTGCCAATGTTGGACTATGGGGAAATATTTTCAAATGAAGGCAAACAGGTTATTTCCAAAATTAAAGTTGCCAAACTATCTACCGTCATTTCTTTAAACCTGCTAAATATTAGGGTGATAATAATCATCACATATCACATTTATACCAGTTATCACTAGCAGGGACGTATTCAAAGATATTTTGTGGACACTGGTCGTATTTGACATTGTTGTTGTTGCATTTAAAGTTGATGTTATTGTTGCTGCTGCACACAAACCTCAAAATCTCCGATGCCAATGACTTACATCAGGGTTGGAAATAACGGTCGGTGAAAGTTAATTACCGATCAAAATTGTCTGACAGAAAAAAAGTGGAATAATACATCATTGTGCCTGTGTCGGTCAGAAAACTGTGTGAAACAAATCCTGTAAATTCTGTCAGCGATAATACAAGCCGGCATTCCATCTATGAAGTTTGTTAGGCCGGCGAAAATACAATTTCAGTGATTTAATTGGTTCCAGGGTGTATATTTTTCTGTTCCTCCGTAATCCTATTCTCTCAAACAAGTTGTCATGGTCGTTGTTGTTACTATCGATATAGAGCATTCCTCACATATCGGTTGTTCTCAAGTTTTTGATTGCTGTAGGTCGACCTGGCGAAAACCACCATGTAGCACAGCGATCATTGCCTACTAGAGGGGGAGTCAACGCAATGTCAGTTAAAGTATGTAATGCATAATGTATGGCCAGCAATGTGTGTTTGACGATCGGACTCAGAAGTTATGATAGAGGTTATTTCTAAGTTGAAAAGATATTTACACAGAAGTATTTTGTAACATTTCTACACAGTAAAGAATGAATTTGCGGCATGTTTTGTTTTAAGAAAAAAAATATTTTCCTTTCATTTGGGCATGAGAATTTGAGCACCCATACCCGTATACCGGTAGCAAATTTAACCTTCTTGTATATGTCTATGGCTAGTTACAATTATTTCCCCATATTGAAGGGTAAGAGAAATGAAAGCTTGCCGCGAGAAGCTAGACAGCTGCAAATTCGACATATGACCAGAATCAATATCATGGAAGAGCCCATTAATGCTTCGTTCAGGTACACGAATGAATAAAGTTCATTACACATCTGTAAAGTGAGGTGGAAAAAAGTCGAGTCTAGGCCAAACTCAATCTCAGGAAACTCCTGTGCTATCTAAACTAGTTTCAAAATAAATATATCATCCAATCAGGTGGCTATCCAGGTCAAACAACTTCAAAATGACACCCCTGTAATTACACACAGGGGGCCAATATAACCACCTCAACAAAAGTAAGCCCCCCCCCCAAATTTAACCTCATATTTCCCCAAGATATTTGCTCGATTGCGATAGAACTTCTGACATATCATTGGGCTGATCAAGCTGACATTGGATAACAATGATTATTCCGTAGGTGGTTTCATGACTGTGAGAGCATGCGCAAAGTTCAATTTGGCCTATTTCAAAAGTTGCAAGAAACGTTTAATCATAATTTTTCGCAAGCACATGGTTATTTAATCACAAAGCCAACATTCTAGTAAAGAGTCACAGCAGTCAACAATGGTTAATACTGCATGTATTCATCACGATACAGTATCACTTTCGGTGGTCGAACCCATATCCTAATGATAAGGCTGATGACAAAATGTTGCAAATGACCAAGTTATTCACAGGATGCAAGCTCGATACCGACAGGTGATACAGTGTCGTGGTGAATAAACCTGGTATTAACCATTGTTGACTGCTGTGACACTTTTATGCTAATGTGGTGATTAAGTGAGTGTGTGCCTGCAAAAAATTGTGCTTAAAGTTCTCTTGCAACTTGCAAATGCGAATGACCTTGCGCATGCTCATTCAGATATGAAATGACCTACAGAATATCATTTATATCCAATTATTTTTTAGGATGACACTTTCTCAGTAAAGCACAAATACTAGTGCTGGATGGGTCAGTCCCGTGCGAGACTCGAACCCGCATCCTCAGAGTTTGGCATCAAATCGCCAGCAGTAAATGCAAGCGGCCTAGACCACTCGGCCACCTCAGTTTCCACAAAAGCGGAAGTTCGGAGATCGGAGTCTACATTACGTACATTTACTACCCCTCTGATAGACATATAATGGCACAGCTCCTAAAGCCGATATTATATTGCCATTTAGAAAGTAGATAACATTCACATCCAATTATTTTTTAGGATGACACTTTCTCAGTAAAGCACAAATACTAATGCTGGATGGGTCAGTCCCGTGCGAGACTCGACCCAAATCGTTACTCAATACCTTTGAAAAGATGAGGCAACACTCTGGGGGGAACTTACTTTTGTTGAGTAAACAGTATAGAGAAAATAGTACCCAAATAAGGCATTATGCCCAAACATGGTGCATGGTAAATGTTCAAATCTAGCTATGAACCAAATGTCAATCAATGTGAATTGAAAAGGGAGAATTGTCGTGATTGGCTTATTATGGGATCTCAGAGATTCTACTTGTAGCAGACAAGCACACAAAATTTTCATAGTGTTACCAAAAGATGGTATTTCCTGGATATACTGTCTTGGTTTACCTTGATTGGGCTAAAATAACCAACTGTTGCTCCACAAACGACCTCACCATGCTGTATGTATTGTAATTATATGAGGGGGGGGGGGGTGTCTTTAATGTCACACTCAAGTTTGTTTCACTCATATGGTGACAGTCAGTTTGGTTGATGGAGGAAGCCGGGGTACCTGAAGAGAACCACCGCCTGTCGGCAAGTAAATTGTAATATATGATAAAACAATAACGTTCTATACACTCACCTGGATACATATTGGGTCTGGAGTTTAGGTCGGTCCACGATGTGATGTGTGATTGTTTCATCTGTATCCTGATAGGTGGCGCCAACAGCAACAGTACTATCCCATGACACCACACCCCCAAAAGATCTAGAGAAAATTTGTTACGTAAGAATGTACTTTAGATTTATCAATCAATTTCAAGTTATGATGCCAAATATAAAGGTTTTCGAATAAATAGGCAAATTAAATATGGCTGCCAAACTGTTAGACCAATAGAACATGGTATTTCAAAGTCAAACCTGCACAACAAATCTTGCTTTGAAATACAGAGATGATCGGAAATTTAAAACTCCAGTGGGAGGTGTGGTTTACTGGGGTTTCCATGGTGAAGAAATTTTTTACCTTGGAACCATTTTTGGCAATTGTGGAGTCAAATAACACAAACCGCTTTCGCTATCTAAATCGGATACCTGAAAATCTAATAGCCATCATCTCGTTTCATGGAGCAACTTTCTTTTTTCAAACTTGAAGCGCTGTGCTCCATTGATCATTTATTCTAGGTTTCACATCAATTGGATCCGTGTAGGTTTTCACATAAATACAATATGACTGCCAGGGTTTTCCACCAATCAACATTGCCTGTACAGCTATTGATTGCATACATCCCAATCACCATGTGAAGATTTGTGTTCACTGCTACGGCAGTATCTAAGATACAGCCGACATGAATAGCTGGACCGATGGGTTGAATTCATTCAAATAATTTACAATGGTATGATAAGCATTTCTAACAAACATTCTCGGAGTGGTTGAATATGTATTGTGACAACACTGACTAAAAGTTAAGGAATGTCCAATTTTCCTGTGAACGAAATCCAAGTTTCTCAGATGCTCACCTAATAATGAAGACCAAACTCTCTCTGGGTACTTCTCGGTTGAGGAAGAATTTCATTCCTTTGAACAAGTTCTGTAATTTATTTAGACTGGCGGCTTCTATCTTTGCCTTCTCCAACAAATCAGGATCTTCAGACTGAAACGAAATCAGAACAGAAAGTTAAAGTTGATCCCATCTTTATTTTACATGAGCAGTTATCAAGCAAAACTAAATAAAGCATCATATTGGTCACATTAGACATAATCAGGCAAACAAAATGTGTACTAATATGAACATGCTCACCATATATAGTGACATGCTCTATTATTTTCTCACTATTTCACTCCTGCTCCCTAAAACTCAGTAGATACTTCATGCCAACCTGCTCACTGGGCTAGTATACAGGTGCAAGCTGGTGTATGCTATCTCTATTGAAGGTGGACAGATTTCAACTCGGGCATTCCTCATTACTTGAGATGACACAATGAATCTGGAGTGAGTGAGTGAATATGATTTAACATCGCTTTCAACTATATTTCAGTCATATCACAACGTTGGGTCCTATTCCTTTTCACACCCGGAAACCACATGGGTGGGGTCCTATTCCTTTCACACCCCACGGGTGCCTCAGTTAGTCGCCTCTTATGACAAGCTCTCTGAGGAGCTAAGGCCTATTCTTACCATGACCTGCGGTGAGCACAACGACATCCCAGGTCAATCCCCAGAAGCCCCACGGGGTCGATGAATCTGGAACACTCGTTAACAAGTTTGATGGGTTTGTAATCGTTTTTGTTTAGAAATGTGTCTATAAGAGCTGTTAATTTAATTCACAATACTATTGAAACGATGGCAGGCTCTCTCACGACTGTAGGACGTAGGAACTACAGTGAAGGGATGATTGGATCATGAACAAATCACACAGTCTGGTCTGAGGTCAACAGCAACAGATCACATTAGTGATTATCTTATCACTGGAGGCAGTTAGACTTTCATGTAAGGATCTCTTGTCTAGGCCTTCGTGCAGCTGAAAATCTCTAAGTCTAAACATATCATCTCCAAACCTGGCTATTGTCTTGTGATACTTACATGAAGTATGGCCCCTAAATGACTGTTTATATATATATATGTATCTGTATTTGTATTTTTATTATAAGATTGTAGAATTTTGATTGGAGGCAGGCCTAACCTGTGACACCATATTTCAAACCGGCCGGGAAAATATAGAATTTGCTGGCGGAATATATCTCGTATACCCGCAGTGTCAAGGGCTCACGTGCAGTCATCCCCAGCATTGATCAGGTGTTCGCCTGCAACATGGCGCAAGGTGAAGGAAGGTGAGAGCAATATTTCCATCATACGTAAAGGGAGTTGCATACAGAGCATACAAGAAACAAACTGATGTAAACTAAATTTGTTGACCATTAAAAAACATTCAGCGAACACACTTTCATTCAAAGCTGAAAACAGACTTAAAAGATGCTTTCTAAATCTGTTCATTTGTTGACCCTGCCTCCGCCGAGCTTGTGCAGACTGCAGTCATTCTGATTTTTAGTTGATTTTGGTTTGATTTGGGCAGAATGAGATAAAAACATAATCTCATCAATTTTAATGCATTGCTGATTAATCTGTAGGCCTATTCATGAAATCACAGCTAAAATATATCTAGACACACATGTACAATTGCAGATTTCCCAGCGCTACGATTCTTTATCTAAGAACGTTTGAGTGACAGCTGCTTGTCACAGCAGTATGCAACTTGCAACTTCCTCACATGCTACATTCTTTCACATAAAATCTTACCCCCACCCTTCCCCTACAATGACACTGAATGCAAGAACCATTTTGCTAAACCTAATAATATGGTCACAGAAAGTCTACAAAATGAGAGTGGCTGACCAACGAAGGCTCTGAGATATAATAAATTTGCTATACATCACCCTTGTGGGGTAATTTGGGACGAGATTTGGTTTCTCCCGCCATATTTTTCCCAGGCGCAGCCAAGGAATATGAGGAGAGAAATCAAATCTCATCCCATAATACCCCACAAGGGCGACATATACCTAATAATATATCACTTGTGTATCACTCCACCTCACACCGACTCTGTGAAGGCTCATGTCAATAAATGACCAACAAAGCAAAGTGAATGATCGGTAGATACTTCATGTAGGAAGCTATTGTCTGAGTCTTTGTGCAGCTGAAAAGTTCAAGTCTAGACATATTGTTGTCCCCAGACTTGGCTATTGTATGCATTGTCTCACGATTGGAGGCTCATTGAAGAGCCCATTGGAGTTACTGGTCAAGGTACTCACCGAGGACAGAGGGAACTGGTCTAATTCAGGCTCCTCTTCAGGTACTGTCCCACATACTGACTGCAGGGTCTGAGTCAAAGCGGACAGCTTCTACAACAACAACCAACAACAAACATTAGACAATGCTCAAATTTATTATATCTTAAATCTAAAAGCCATGTTGCAATTCTTTGCAAACATTAGAATCCAAGATTGTTTGAAGCACTAAACAAAACCCAACTCATTGCAATGCACTGCATTAGTACTAACATGGAAGTTTACGCTAGATGGAACAAACTATGAAAACTTTGTTTGGTGGGAATGAAGCCGATGTCAGATGTGATATCTGTCCCAGCAACGAGCCCAGCACAGTTTATGTATGCAGATAGAAATTCAGAAAACCAGGTAAACTGTGATTCCTGTATCAAGATCTGCACTTCAACCAGTAGTATGATCAACTAACTCAGAAATTATAATTAAAACAGCTCACTGCATAGGCCAACAAATAGTGAAGCAAACAGAACAGTGTAACTATACAGTTAACCCTCATTATGACATTTGCTAAAACAGAAATTTTGTCATTATAATGAAATTTGCTACAACAGAAACTTCATTACGACGACAAAGTTTACAGAAACAACTATGCCTAAATACACTTATTCTCTGTTCATCATAACAGCAAATTGAAAATAATGACAAATTTAACTGGGACAAATGTGATCGTTATAAAGAGGATTGACTAATTCTGAATGTTATTTCTTTATTTTTTTTTGTTTCTTAGGCCTTTTGTTTTTTATTTGTTGGTTCACGGATTTGAGTGATGAAAAAACCAGGTCGACAGGAGGGAAAAAAAAAAAAAAAAAAATGTCACACACACACACAAAATTACACTCATAGTGTAATAACTTCGATACAGCCGAATACAGTTGTAACACTATGGGTGTACATGTATAATAGCATGTAGAAGCCACAGAAAAAAAATATATGCACTTTGTGGTATATGTTCAATGAAAGGACATTGATGTCTTCAAAGTGGTTTGACAAGACTCCTCTGGTTTTGCTGTCTTTTTTCAACATCCTCTCAAAAGAAAACTTTTGATGACCAGAGTTTGTGAAGTTGTATTTAGTACTGACCACAGTTTCTGAACTTGTAAATAATTATTGGTCCAAGGGTCATAATTGGGGGCATCATCGCCGCATGTTGTTGTATCTGCAAGATATCTGTATTTACTGAGAGTTAAAAAGTACTCAGTACTTTTCCTATTGACTAATTGTACAAAAGTTTCGAACATTTTATTTATAAAAATGGACGTCCTTTCGGTTGTGAAAAATACATACAAGATTCGGCATCAACAACATGCTACCACCCATGGCCCTTAAATCACGAAATATAGGCCCCCTATATTGGGGTTACGAAAAGCGAATGTATGAAGATCGTGACCTTTCATTCGGGAGGGCATCTCTTCTCTTCGTCATATCCATCATAATGGAACAGCTCGCCTGGGTCTGGCGTCCTTGTCAGATAGGATAACTTGAAGGAATTTACTCCGGAATGAGTGCAACACTGACATCGGGGTAGACAGGTCACATTCAGAGACGGCACCATCTTCATGTTTTGACGACTTCACGGAGGAAAGCGTGTCAGCCGACGTAGTACATTTGCAGACGATGTCCCCAACCGTATCGCTGTCGCTCGTTACATTGCTGAAAAGATCTAGTCTTGACATCCGCCCCTTTCTTTACGACGACACAGATGTAAAAACTGCCCGCCATCCCGCCATCCCGCCATTTTGTGACAGCGCGCCACAACAACTTTGCAGAATTATCTCCCTTGAAAGGTCCAAAATGGATGCGCGATGTCTACAGATACCTCGTGTCTAAAGTTTCACTCTTCGACAGTATATATTTTTGTATACCTCAGCCTTTCCACTGAGTCATCCTGTCGAGAATTGCGATTTTTTTTATCGGAGGATATAAAAATAAGGTCAGTAGCAAATTTGTACGTCGGCGGAAATAAAAAAGGACAAAATCGTGATTTTTTTTTTTTTCCACTTTTCGGAAAAAGTGAGTCGGCGGATCCGTGAACCAACAAATAAAAAACGAAAGGCCTTATTTAAAACTCACATTTTTTCACAGGACTTTCAAGCCACTTTGGCAAAAGTAGGACTCTCCAACATGTCCAAGCCTGAAAGCCTATACATGTATATGAAACTTCCATGAAATCCGAAGGAAGACTAGAGGCCTATTGATTTAGCCAGAGATAATGGAGATAATAGTAAATATTACAAGTGGGGTTTGCACTTTAGTTGTGTTGGACTACAACAGGCTAGAAGATTTCTAGCAGTAATCCCAAATAAAGAACAGATTCAGGAATTTATATTTTCTAACTATCAAATGAACAGCATCAAAGTTACTAGGAGAAAAAGTACAACGATGAAGATATTGATGTCCATAACAACCTGTGCGTGAGTGAATATGATTGAACACTTCAACTCTTTTTCTGTCATATCACGATGTTGGGTCCTATTCCTTCACACCCGGGAACCCCACGGGTAGCTAGGGTCCTATTCCTTTTTACACCTGGGAATGTACCCCATGGGTGGGGTTCTATTCCTTTTCACACCCGAGAACCCCACAGGTGTCTCAGTTAGTCGCCTCTTACGACAAGCTCTCTGAGAAGCTGAGATCTATTCTTATCATGACCTGGTCATGTGCACAACGACATTCCAGGTCAACCCCGGATGCCTCACATGGCGAAAATCTGTGACGTTATCATAACATACACATGATCAATACACATGGTAGGAATTATATACACGAGTAATATTTGATCTTCACAAAAATCTTATCTGGAGAAAGGATCATTAATACCAGAAGCCAACCAACTAGAATTCTGTAAACTTTAGATTAGACTAGCTATTAGAATGCATTGGCCACACCTCACTGCTCATAACACATGGTGTGATGTAGATGCACAGTAAGATTTAATTTGCCATGTTTGCACAGATTCGAATCAAAAATAGAGTGATCTACATAACCAGTGTTCGAATTTAAGAAAAATTTGAACCAGTCCACCGGACTGGTGAGCCAAAAATGTAACCAGTCCGCAAATATTTTTACTAGTCCGTTAATATTAAACAAAAGATGATCTGGGAACATTTGTCATCATTTTGTTCTCTGTCATGGTTGCTACTAAATAAGAAATTAATAATTGTGCATTTCTTGAATTTCTTGAGCGCGTGTGAAGATAATAACATACGACAAACCCCGTCGGCTAGACTTTGACGGCGACCTTGACTGCACGTGTCGTCGCGAAACACTGCTTCAACAAATGCCATTTCAAGCCAAGAAATCAGTAGATTTCTTTCGACGTTGATGGAGAATATGTTTAAAATTGTACTGGTAAACATGATCAGGTCGACTGAAGCGTAATCATGTTGCTGATTTATCGATTCTCGACCTGGAAGTGGGTGCTTTATTTACTGAAAAGATCGTCAACCTGCCGCCATACATTGCCATGCGCTGCATTACAATCACACTTTACGGTATGCCGACACTGTTCGCGCCGCTTTACGGTTGTTGTTGTTGTCGCAAAACGCGTCCGTGGTCATGATTTCGTTGGAATTTGCTTAATTGTTTTTTAGACTCGCAGGATTTATTTTAGATTCGGTCGGGTAACCGAAAACAGACATATCTTTTACAAATTGTGCGGAGATATTCAGAGAAATAGTTTACACAATGAACTGAGAGTTTTTTTGTTACCAGTCCGACGGACTTGTTGTTCAGTCACTCACACCAGTCCGTTTGATTTTTTACCAGTCTCGGACTGACGGACAGGTGCCAAATTCGAACTCTGATAACAGGAGATGAGCTGATGCTGGAATTCAAATACTCAGCCTAAAAGACGTACAAAATTAGTCTGACACAATGCTATTCTATGGATAACAACTTCTATATTGCTGTGGAGCTGACGTTTCGATGGAGATACTTCCAAATTTTTCAAAGCTAATGAGTGATTAGCTTTGAAAAAGTTGGAAGTATCTCCAACGAAACGTCAGCTCCACAGCAATAAAGAAGTTGTTATCCATAGAATAGCATTGGGTTATATACGCCGACTTCTAAATGCCTATCAAAGGAAAAAAAAAATTAGTTTGACCCATAATCTGACCCCGCGTGCTGACTATGCATACTGTCTTTTGTGTGTTGAGACTGTGCAAGAGTCTGGTGTTGTATTAAAGTGGTTTGATGAGTGAGAGCGTCATCTAGCTATTCTAATCTAAAGTTTGATTGCTTCTGGTAATAAATGTATGCAATAACATTTTACGCCTCCACCTACAAAGTATCCCAGGCATGCCAGGAGGGACTAGACGTTTACTCTGTCCATCAAACTTACCATGAGTTGCAGCCCACACAATTCGGAAAACTCACCTCAGCAAAAATAATGTCATATTGAAATAATTCCTATGTTAAATGTTGCTGAGGAGAACTGATTATGCCACAGCATTTACCTCGGCAATTGCTGATTGCCGTGGTGAATTGTGAGGGCTGGAGTTGAACTTTGACATTTTTCCCCATCAATGCCAGTGCAGCCTACTGATGTAGCTAGATTTTACTGATGTCCACTGAAACTCTGTAGACTTTCTTAACATACTGCTGGGAAAAACAGATTTTATTTCTTTATTTTGCAACCCAAGGGACCTCATGGAGAAAACTGACAGTGTATGTGTCCAGTATCATAACTTTTGATAAGACAATGGACATTAATATGGATAGGTTTCAGAAAAGAACATGCCCAAGTCTGGATAAATATGCAATTCTGTACATATTTATAAGAAATACACCATCATATCCCATCAGAGACAATCAACGATAAAAATTCCACTGACCTCCTCAATTTGTTCAGATTTTAAACATTTTCCCTCTAAGTCTTCTTCAGGATCATCTACATCCAGCGTTAACTGTAACATAAACATTGATAGTTAAAGAGCTAATCCACTCATTTTGAATATAGGCATACGCAGAGCTTTCAAATTCATGAAATGACCGCAGAGCTTTCAAATTCACATGCATGGCATTGAATAACTTTAAACACAGTCTCTTTTAGAGTGATTCGGTGGCCGAATGGTTAGAGAGGTTCGACTACTGTCACGAAGGTCGTGAGTTCGGGACCACTCAGGACAGACTGTAGTAGCAGACTGTTAGCTGGAAATGGAATGCTATCATACCTCCCCCTGGTCCCAGTGTCAGGAAGAAAACAGCTGTATTTCTGTGTGTAGGAAATTAGTGATGTGCAATACAACACACC
>JAVTVY010003678.1:0-40184 GCA_036873755.1 Hanleya hanleyi | reverse complement strand
AAGGCAGATTCTTGACATCTGAAGGCATATTCATGTTTTATATTTTGTGTATATATGAGAGGTTTTAATCTTGCATTTTGTTGCAATTGGATGACATCTGCAAAACTGCTGTTGAACAGACTACGAAAAGCAATTTGGTTAAATTTTGTTCAAACACTGTTGAAAGGAAAAAGAAAATATTATTATAAATATGGTTAAGTTTGTGTTGGAGATATGCAGCCACCTCAAAAGGTTTAATAGTCTTCTATCATCTACATGTTGATTACAGTAATCTTGAAGATGTGGGTGGAGAACACTTGGAATTTCGGACTCCTCGGCTCCTATTTTGGGAGAGGTGTGTGTGATGTCGGGATGGTGTCCGATACATCCACTTTGTCAGGTTTATAAACCGCACCTCTGTAAACTTGTTCCAGGAGAAACTGTCATTATTTTTACTTGGATGTATGGTGGAACCTGTCTAAACTGGCATTAGGATGGACCAATAAACCTGTGAAACTGACAATTCTCATGATCCTCATTCCCTGTTTGCTTGGCATCTCTGTAAACCGAAACCATGTCTACTCCTATGCAGTATTCTGGTACCACCATACATGCATTGTGACTTTAGACAGGTGCCACTATACAGCTTCTTGGTTGGGAGTTTTATAATGTGTTTACTGAAGTTTCAATAGCCATTTAAACTTGTTGATACCAGTGCTAACTATCAAATTGTCATTCCATCATCTGGAAAATATATGAATTCTGGAAAAAAACAGTCCATGTTCTATGGTGAAGTGGTGTGGATAATCCCACTGCATGTTGTACACTCTTAGTAAAAAGGGTGCTGCTTGGAAAGATAACCTTAGTTTTACCCGTAATACCACAATTTCATAAGGGGTAGGGAAACAATGACAATATCTTTCAAGCAGCACGCGGTTTTTTTTTAAAGAGACTGTGGTACACACCTAAGTTCCCTGCCAGAGAAAACCTTGTGTTCAGGGTGGTATGGTACCATAGCAGTGACTATGTCTTCACCATACCGGTGCTGTAGCGATAACAGAATGGAACGTCAGTGGTTGAGTGTGCGTTCTGGTACCAGTATAGTGAAGACATAGTAACCGTTGTGGTACCATACCACTTTGGGCACAATGCTTTCATGGGCGGGGAACTTGGGTGTGTAGTCACTTACATTCTGTTCTTGCAATGACTTTCGACTCGAAAGCTTCATGTGGAATAAATTTACTTTTCTCATATATTGTCTCTGGTTTTGTATGTTGTCATTCAACAATTATAATCTAACAGAGTCCTATATAGCAGGCCTCACCGTGATAGGCATGATCACTTATTTCTCACCTAGTATGAACTTGACGCGAGCAGATGATTGGTCACCTAAATCCTCCATATTTTCATTGTTCAACATTGTCATTCTGTATAACTTTTGAATGACATTTTGAAGTGTCATTCAGTTTGACGTGTAGAAGTAGTACAAGTATGAACACTGACTGATATTTCGAGGGATGTCCGAGAAATAATAAACAAAGAACCTGGTGATGATAACTTGCAATGGCAATCTGCGTGCATTGAACAGGATATAATACTTTGTTATGAGTGTAGAAACCCAGGCCACATTGGGAGGGAGTGTCTAAATCATTGATTGAGGTTGACCTAAACACAACTGATATGCAAACTAGACAAGCATTCAATCAAGCGAAGATTCATGCAATGGTATTGTAACCCACGTCATTTGACACTAAGTGAAGTAAATAATATATGATGGGACAGAGGGTGGGGCATGTATCCCTGGGAGATAAGCAATCGGGAATCATCCCTGGTAGTAGTGCCTCTGAGAAGGGATTTTGTCTGTGTCCAGTGGTGATATGTACAAAATTTGGAAAGAGCTTGTGACGCACAACATGGTTTGCCCTCGAAGCCGCCTCTGAAGAGACCACAGCCAGTTGTAAGACATAGATTGAATATTCCTCGTGATTATCGTAGATGCATCATAAGAAGACCCATCCCTATGTGACTCGCATTTTACAGCATGTGACCGTGGTTAATTCACTCAAGGGTTACCAAGCAATGGTTCGGTCCATGTTTGCAGATGGCGACAACGAGGGGTGACACCAGATCCAGAAAGAGTTTATGGAAGCGATCCTCGACAGTCGACTTGATGGAGAGATGTGCTATCACCCACCACTACTGGACTATGACAGCCATCCTTGATGCCCAGGCTACGGACCACGAGCACTCCCGCCGGAACCAGCAACGGCTCGTTGGCCCCACAATGGTCTTTGCCCTATTGACCCTGACACTGTGGCAATACAGTTCTGTCTTACAGCGACAGAAAAGAATGGCTCTTCAGAGCTTCCATGTCTTCTGAAAGAGAGATGGCTAACTAAGCACAATGTTCACACACACACACGCACGTGCACATGCACAAACACCCATGCACACACATACACAAATGCACACGTGCACCCACACACGCAAACACACACCCACACACACGCACACGCACTCGCTTACTCAACATCGTTAGTGTGTCCTTGCGTTAAGATGGGCATTGGGCACGCCTCATGGGCCATTTGGACCACGGATGGTCCATCTCTACCCCAAACACCTTTCATCACACCCCTAAAATGTCCACTTTGGCTTCTACTCCTACTGATGACGTCACAGAGGACGTGGACATGCCTCAAGTCGTGATCTACACCACGAGAGCTTCAATTTGACACCCTATGCGGCCTATTAGGACGAAGAGTGGTCCATTAACAAACGAACCCCTAAAATGCCTGCTTTCTATACTAGGACCAGACTGCGCATGCGCAGAATGATGTAAACGGACGACACATTAGTCCAGTCAGAGCTTCACACTGATACCTCCCACGACCCATTCAGACCACGGATGGTCCACCTCGACTCCAAAACGTCCATTCAAATGCCCTTTTCTGTTGCGCATGCGCAGAATGACGTCACATCCATCCCACACTTATCCAGATGGACGCTCTCCCACGAATGCTTCACACTGATACCTCATACGACCCAATCGGACCAGTATGTATCCACCTAGACCCCAAAACGTCCCTTCCAATGCCCTTTTTCTACTGCGCATGCGCAGAATGACGTCAGTGACTTCACGATGACACCTTAAACGACCCAATCGGACCACTAGGGGTCCGCCTAGACCCCGAAACGTCCACCCCAGTGCTACTTGCCACTTTTCAAAAAAATTCAACGCTTGGCCTCGCTTTACCGCAAATGTCCATGAGTGGGTTTCCCATTGGGACTAATATTGGGACTCCAATGCGTCATAATGGACCTAACAGATCACTGGGGTCTTATGTAGGGGCAGATCACTCTTGCTGGGCCGTCACGTGACCGGACGTGACGTCACCGGAAGTGACCCGGAGGTCACGTGACCGGATGTGACGTCAGCTCCGCATGGCTCCGCAGGACTATCATTTGGCACCATTTTCTCGACAGAATTTGCCGTCATCCTACTACTTATGCGCAATGTCTATGTTGACAGACACTAGTAAGTTGAATGAACTGCCGTACAAAACCGTGATTGCGGAGAGAAAAGTATTTCCGGTCGTCCTTTGCAATGTTTTCGATGCCCGACTATTGGACACACGCCGCTCGTGTAGGGTTATTCTCTGCCGGCATGGAGTTTGTGGCTGTTGACAGTTTGCTGCGTCGTGGTGAATTTGGACCATGAATGTCGTGATGTCGTTGGCGAGGAGAATGTTCGGTAGGAATGCGAGATGGAAACTGCTGTTAATGTGCTGATGTCTGGGGAGGGCTTGGATGTAACTCCGACTCTCGTGGTACACATTTCTGCTCCGCAATCCTTCAACCCACAACACCCTCCAGAGACGATGACGAGTGGCTGTGAGGTCTATACATCGTGCGCATCCGGTTCCTTATTACGTTGGTTTAAAGAACAAGAAGAAGAAAAAGGATAAGAGCCTGAAGTGTAAGCTTTCTCGGGTGTTGATGTATCGTTGTGATCTTACCGAGAGATCTAAGAAAAACTTACTTGTGTTTTAAGTTGATGATGGTGTTATGATGGAGAGACACCATGTTGTCTTGATTGTACATTGTTTGACAGCGATTGGTTTGTTAGATGAATTTTAGTGTACTTTTGATGTGAGTTGGATAAGTTCTGTTTTTCAGTGGTAGATTTTTCACAGATTGTTCATGACCTTACACAGATTTTCATTGCTTGTCAATTTATTGATGTGTGCGACATTAAATTTAACTCTCGCGAGGTTTGCTTTATGCTCATAAACGGCTTGTTTCACTCTCCTTGTTCTTGGGGCCACACGCTTTACCGCAAATGTCCATGAGTGGGTTTCCCATTGGGACTAATATTGGGACTCCAATGCGTCATAATGGACCTAACAGATCACTGGGGTCTTATGTAGGGGCAGATCACTCTTGCTGGGCCGGACGTGACGTCACCGGAAGTGACCCGGAGGTCACGTGACCGGATGTGACGTCAGCTCCGCATGGCTCCGCAGGACTATCATTTGGCACCATTTTCTCGACAGAATTTGCCGTCATCCTACTACTTATGCGCAATGTCTGTATGTTGACAGACACTAGTAAGTTGAATGAACTGCCGTACAAAACCGTGATTGCGGAGAGAAAAGTATTTCCGGTCGTCCTTTGCAATGTTTTCGATGCCCGACTATTGGACACACGCCGCTCGTGTAGGGTTATTCTCTGCCGGCATGGAGTTTGTGGCTGTTGACAGTTTGCTGCGTCGTGGTGAATTTGGACCATGAATGTCGTGATGTCGTTGGCGAGGAGAATGTTCGGTAGGAATGCGAGATGGAAACTGCTGTTAATGTGCTGATGTCTGGGGAGGGCTTGGATGTAACTCCGACTCTCGTGGTACACATTTCTGCTCCGCAATCCTTCAACCCACAACACCCTCCAGAGACGATGACGACTGGCTGTGAGGTCTATACATCGTGCGCATCCGGTTCCTTATTACGTTGGTTTAAAGAACAAGAAGAAGAAAAAGGATAAGAGCCTGAAGTGTAAGCTTTCTCGGGTGTTGATGTATCGTTGTGATCTTACCGAGAGATCTAAGAAAAACTTACTTGTGTTTTAAGTTGATGATGATGTTGTGATGGAGAGACACCATGTTGTCTTGATTGTACATTGTTTGACAGCGATTGGTTTGTTAGATGAATTTTAGTGTACTTTTGATGTGAGTTGGATAAGTTCTGTTTTTCAGTGGTAGATTTTTCACAGATTGTTCATGACCTTACACAGATTTTCATTGCTTGTCAATTTATTGATGTGTGCGACATTAAATTTAACTCTCGCGAGGTTTGCTTTATGCTCATAAACGGCTTGTTTCACTCTCCTTGTTCCCCAAGAACAAGGAGAGTAGGACGTAAGTGACACAGTCTGTATCAGCGTAGGTTTGCTTAGGGCGAGAGCAATTGAACACACAGCAAATTCTACAATGAATGATTAGTCGCATGATTAAAAGCACTGATGAACAACAACCCGCTTGATAAAATAATGTTCTGACTTAGTTACAAATATCAGGGTGAATGTTTCTACTCATAGATGAAACTTGAGGTACAGCTGGGAGATTGAATTACCTTTTAACCGTAACATTCGAGTTTGTGTCAGAAGTGGGATTCAACATATGCCTTGAATTTCGTGATACCTACTCATCCCTACTCATCTGCTCAGCACAGATTTATATAACTTGAATCCTGCGAGACGACCCGGGCCAGAGAATATGTCTATTGGAGAAGTTTTCAATACTTCTGGTCCAAAATGAAGTGAACGTGGGACGGAATCTGATGCTCCAGCGAGTGCAGCGAATTCGCTGGTGCACAGCCACCTCCAGAATTCAGACGAGGTGGACATGACGTCATAAATTTAGATGGTGCAATACAGAAGAACGCATGCTTGTAGCTGATAAGCCTACAGGCGATCTGAGCACAGGCCCCAGTGTCTGGACAGTAGAATTTAAATTCAGTATAATTTAAATAATTTAATTTTTTTTAAGTCATCCTATAATACAGAGAGGAAAAGGTATTGCACGCGCCATATTGGATTTGCCCGCCAAATACGAAAAACAAAGTAAAGTTTTCACATTAAAAACTGTTTAACTGACCGTGTTACTGGTGTCCACTCAATTTTGAAACCTTTGTTATGCCATCTAACCCTACGGGAAATCTCAGATCGCCGTTTTATTGGTATAAATCCATATCTGCAAACAGTAAACTTACGGCTTCTGTCAGCCGCTCTCTGCCTCGACTGGGACGTAAATTGCTGTCTACGTCATCGCTTTCGGCATTCTCAAAGAGAGCCGTGTCTACCGCAAGACGGTACATCTTCCGAAAATTTATGACCTCTCCCAGGTTCTTAGCGTGACATGTACTTGATCAGCAATCTAGCCCCAGAACTCACTTTAGCTGCGAAAACTGACCTCTGGCCTAGTGGATTTCTGGGAGCAGAAACGGAAACGTCGCACTTGTTTGTTTACTTTCTTATTTATTCTACTTTTTATATGTTTTGTACTCTTTCCCAAATGGGATGCTCAGTGCAATAAAGAATCTTATCTTATCATGCACACAATTAATTTTCGGCGGAACCAATCTCGCATTCGTCTATTTCCGTATTGGCGGAAATTAGCCCAGTTGCTGAGTTCTGGTGATAGATTGCTATTATTCAACTAAACATAGAAATAGTTTTGTATAATTTGAATGAGTTATGTTCGTTTGGTTAAAATTAACTGAATTTCACAATAAAATGCACCCGGATCTCTCGATTATCAAAGGCACTATTTCTTAGCCGGCTCACTGCGTGATCGTCATACGCTCCCCACCAGTGGGGATTTGTGCGTTCTATGTGAGAGGCTTGTTCCGCCAATACGGAAATAGCCGAACGTGAGATTGCTTGATCAGGGCAAGGCAGTTGCAGCATTTCTGTTCTTCATTCACTACATAGTACTGTTCACACGCCCTATGATATGTACTTTTGTTGCTATCATTATGCAAGTTTTGCTGTTAAAAAAATAAAACTGAACGTTGAACTTTATGGCCTACTCGTTTGAAGCAGCAGACATAAATTTAGTTGACCTAGATTCTGCATTGAAGATCAACCATTGAAACGCGGAAAACAACGAATTACGTCAATTATACCGTACTTTCGCCTGCATGTTTGTCTGATCGCACTATTCTTGCTTATCTGATGATGCTAAACAATGATCTTGTGATCTTCGGGTTAGATCATAAATTTTCTGAAGATGTACCATTTTGCGTGTCTACCCGCGAGCGAGTGATGTCATGCTGCCTCGCGTTGAAATTGGAGATTCAAAAATGTCACCAGTTTACATGAGAGTCGCTTTGGTCTCCCGCGGGTAGACACGGCTCTCTTTGAGAATGACGGCTCTCTTTGAGAATGCCGAAAGCGATGACGTAGACAGCAATTTACGTCCCAGTGGAGGCAGAGAGCGGCTGACAGAAGCCGTAAGTTTACTGTTTTCAGAGATGGATTTATACCAATAAAACGGCGATCTGAGATTTCCCGTAGGGTTAGATGGCATAACAAAGGTTTCAAAATTGAGTGGACACCAGTAACACGGTCAGTTAAACAGTTTTTAATGTGAAAACTTTACTTTGTTTTTTCGTATTTGGCGGGCAAATCCAATATGGCGCGTGCAATACCTTTTCCTCTCTGTATTATAGGATGACTTAAAAAAAATTAAATTATTTAAGTTATACTGAATTTAAATTCTACTGTCCAGACACTGGGGCCTGTGGATCTGAGAGGTATCGGAGATGTATACTCCGTGGAATTTTGCAGGATGACCAGAACGTAGGGGATATTGGGGTACAGTGGGACATGGGGCACAGTGGGACAAGCCGTCTAGCTCTTTTGTTAAGAACAAGAATCACATTGCATTACTATCAGCAGAAAGCTATCACCCCCATACAACTTCTATATTGATTACAAGTAAAACCTATTATTGATAAAAAATTAGGGACACAAAAACTGTTTTTGAGCAGTCCAAGTAAATTTTTAGGACTGAGGATGATAGTTCGTTATGAGAAGTTTTCAGCTGTACTTCATTGCTGTTTTGTTACCACTGAAAGAGGATGGACAAAGGTAAACTTTAATTATATCGATTTAGTATCTCAGCTGTATGTATTAGTTTTTTGTCATAAAAAGGAATATATCATGCACCTGGGGCAGAGTGGGACACTTTTGCCGGGGCACACTGGGACAATAATAATCAAGTGGTGAAATTTCCTTTCATCCTAAAATGCCATCAAAGTGCATTATTTTGTTTCCTAGATGGTAGTATTTGCTAATCCTATCAGATTTGATGAGTTTTACTAAAACTTTCAAAGTCAAATGCTTTCGTTGGGATGAGAATCACACAAAATATTTTTTTCCTCAAATTTGGCTCCTGGGAAATATTTTACGTAAAGCAGGGGCCTAAAATAGCAACTAACTTAACCACCGCTGTTGAATCTTCTAAACTCCTATGAAACATATTAGTATATACTTCTTATAAAATGTGTTTTGATTATTGTCCCATCGCACCCCAGTGGGTGTCCCAGAGTACCCCATAGTAGGGCAAACTGGGACACTTTTTTTTACGTTTTTAAAACAGAATTCTGGAGAAAAGTATAACAGATATTTCAAAAAAATTTGTGTGACTATGTCATAATAAGTATAAGTTATAACGAGAGTATACAAGGCTACATTACAGGACAATAATAACAGAGATTTTCGCAAAAAGGTTAAAAATGTCCCAGTGTACCCCAATCTTCCCTACTGTGAGGCTCGCGATGTGATCCTCCTCGGTCACCGATTTTCATAAGACAAACTGTTATTAACTTGTTGGCGGAGAAAGAAGTTACTGATCAAAGGTGCATAACAGAAGCGATTCCCAGCATTACACTACTCCGTAATTTACCACCCGTTGAGAGTTCGGTTGACAGTTTCTTTTGTCACGATGAATCAGCTTCCAGGATTAGCCGGAGGCCTAATGCAAGTAATTAAAAAAATATTCGATCGTCGAGAAAAAATACCCCACCAGTAGCTGTGAGAAAGTGATGATGATTCCGCAATCTAGGTAAACCAAGATGGTAAATCAGGGGAATACCATCTAGACGTAACGCTATGAACACTTCGTGCGAAATGTTCGCCGATATTCTACGAGATCCCATAATAAGCCAATCACGACAATTTCCGTTTTTCCCTTCGACAATGATTGACGTTTAATTCACGGATATAAACACCTTCGGATGGCACAATCTTTTGATATTTCCTGCCGCCAAACAAAGCCAGACTTTTCGGCGGGAACAAACCATTTGATGTTCACCAACACTGTCTGGAAATGATGCGAAATTTGGATACTGCTTCCTGATAATCTTTACTGTTTTGGTCCACGTGCTACAGCGTGTAATTACTGTGGGCGTGATTTTGGAATTGTTTAACCAAGCTAGCTACGTGATTGGCTAACAAATGCAGGGATTTATATAGGGCTGAATATAATATTCCGTGAATAGTATAGAAAGGTTATAAGCTAGCGCTTTGACCTCTGAGTGCACTTTATCCCATGATGCAACACCAATGGTCAATAAGCGTCAATATGCCCTGTATCTGGGGTTTTTCCATTTGGACTGTGTATGACGCAGGTGTATGACGTCACTTCCGGCAAGCGTGAATCGGGCGTGACCTGGGTAGGACTGGTTGACCTATATCTGGGTCGTCGGGATTTTACATCCGGGTTCTTGAAGGGGGAAAAATGCATGTACTGACCTGTATTCCGTTCATCATTACGTCCGGGTCCTACAGTTTTATCGTTACATCCGGGTCTTCGGTGTGGGGAAAATGCATGTACTGACCTGTATCCCCTCCATCTTTACATCCGGGTCCTTGTCTATATCCGGGTCCTTTGTCTGGGATCGTATGATAGGCATGTACTGACTTGTATCTGGATTTTTCCATTCATCCGGGTCCTTGTGACCTATATCCGAGCACTGTGCATCCGGGTCCTTCGGTGTCTTTCTATGATAGGAATGCATGTACTGGGGTTTTTCCATTCATCCGGGTCCTTGTGGCCTTGTTTTACAGCCGGGGACTTGTCCATCCGGGTACGTTGACTGACCTATATCCGGGTACTTGGTCTGATATCGTATGATTGAATGCATGTACTGACTTGTATCTGGGGTTTTTCCATTCATCCGGGCACTTTACATCCGGGGACTTTTACAGCCGGGGACTTTTTCCATCCGGGTATTCCTATGTGGGTCTATAAAAAGTCAGCAGTACGGCATTGCTTCATTCATCATCTTGCCGGGATTTTCTGCCTATCTGACCTATCTGAGCCTACCTAGCTGACCAGCACCTATCTGAGCCTCCCATGATGACTACTCAGCAGCAGGTGAATGATTTCATGAATCATATTACCCAGCAGGGTGTCGATGATATCATCCAGCAGGCCTACCTGGCGGCGCGGATACACACTTGGGAGCTGACCTCCTATGTAACTGTAACCGTGAAAGATGAACAAGTGCACTTACTTACTTACTTACTTACTTGCGTTGGGGCAACTAGAAGGCATAATGCCTATAACGCCCACCTTGTCGCACTTTCTCGAGGTAGATACTGTATGGGGGGAGCTAAAATCTGTCTCGTACTGTATGCAGTGGGTATATTTTCCAAATGTTGTTTTAAACATGTTCACACTGGTTGCATTTACCGCCTCAGCTGGTAGCGAATTCCAGAAGTTGACGACTCGAACAGCAAACACATTTTGTTTAATTTTCAATCTCGACTGAGGCTTGAGAATCTTCTTATCATGTCCTCGAGTGTTACTAATGTCCCTCATTACAAACAGCGTGGTGGGATCAATATCATCCAAACCATTTAGGATCTTGTAGACCTGTATCATATCTGCTCGTAACCGTCGGTAACATAATGATGGAAGATTTAGAACACGTAGACGATCCTCGTATGACAGGTTAGACATACCCATTATGATCTTTGTTACTCTGTGTTGGACTCGTTCAACTTTCCGCATATCACGGACGAGACTAGGATGCCAAACCACATTTGCGTATTCAAGGTGTGGGCGAACCAGTGTTTTATACAGTGGGATAATGACCGTCTTATTACGACTTGCGAAGGTTTTCTTAATCAATCCTGCCAGTCTATTCGCCTTATTGCTCACTAAATCAGCATGGATGGAGAATTTCAACGTTTCATCGAATGTTACTCCTAAGTCATTTTCTTCGTGCACCACACTTAATGTTGTTGAGATACCTGCATGCGTCATAGAATACTCATATATAGGGTTTAATCGTCCATAATGAACCACTTTGCACTTATCAACATGGAACTTAATGAGCCAGGTTTCAGACCAGTCACATAGCCTGTCCAAATCAGCCTGTAGAATGATCCGGTCCTCTTCCGACTTGATTTCGCGTGAAACCTTTGAATCATCCGCGAACAACTTGCAAAGACTGGTTACACATCCAGGCAATCTGATTAAAACTCAGACTTAATAAACCGCTCCTCTATCGGACATGTCGCTGATTAAGATCTGGGACAGTTCCTATCTTAAATCTGTCGCGCATGTCAGACTGGCGACCAATCACAGTCCAGCCTCACAGGCGAAGAGGCTTGTATTGGCGCTTTCCATTTGGAGGCAAAGCCAGCATTGCTCGGGCACAGTAAATGGAACGTGCACAATCAAGGCATTGCCAGCAGCCACGCCGACTACGCGAAATGGAAAGCGCCCTATATTCAGAGGCGGCCAAGTTCGGAGGGCGAGATCAAAAGTTATAGTGTGCCATGCGTGCCCGCAATAAAGCAGGAGCGACTGCAGATGTTTTCTTGCATGCTACGTAAAAATACACTGTATAGCCGTTCCTACCGGCTACGGGATATCCTTATCTTGCCGAGTGTACGGACGAGACACAGAAAAATCCAACCCCCATGCCGGCGGCTGACGAAGTTCTCGCTGTCGACTCCAGTTCATGAGCGATCACCGAAGATCATTATTTGCTCCCCGTTGCTCTCTTTACTCCCCGTTGCTCTCTTTATTTAATGACAGACCAGGTGAAAAAGGGATATTTCTTGCACTTCTGGATATATAGGTACGGTTATTTTCTTTCATAAAATCAGTTCATAACTGCATCACAACAACAACGGAGATTAGGAGATTAGCCGTCACGCTATACTACGAGGCGTCTCATTGGGCGACTATTTGACCCGGAAACTATTTGATTCGGAGTTCATCTGACGGATTTGTTATAGGAACTGTCCCAGATCTTAATCAGCGATATGTCCGATAGAGGAGCGGTTTATTAAGTCTGAGTTTTAATCAGATTGACATCCAGGTAGGTCGTTGATGAAGATAATAAAGAATACAGGTCCCAACACACTGCCTTGATGGATACCACTCGTAACATCAGAGGATCCAGACAATACTCCATTCACTCTGGTTCTTTGGAATCTGTTTGAAAGAAAGTCACTTATCCAAGTGAAAAGTTTACCTTGTATTCCATGGTCGTGTAGTTTTGACAGCAGTCTTTGGTGGGGGACAGTGTCGAATGCCTTGGCAAAGTCTAAATAAACAGCGTCAAATGACCCACCACTGTCTACTATTTCTGTCCATGTGTCGAGCACTTCTAATAACTGGGTAGTACATGATCTTCCTGCTCTGCAACCGTGCTGGTGGGGAGAAAGCAGTTTGTTGTCCTCCAGGTGCGCCATAATATCCTTCCTCACCAAAATCTCCAGGAGTTTACACAGTATGCATGTAAGACTAATAGGCCTGTAGTTAGAGGGTACCTTCTTGTCACCTTTCTTAAAGATTGAGGAGATTGTCGCAGTTTTCCATATTTTAGGTAGCTGGCCTGCATCTAGGGACTTACAAAATAGTTTGTATACTGGTATTGCCAGGACCTCACCGAGTTCTTTAAGGACTCTTGCATGTAATTGGTCAGGTCCAGGTGATTTGTCAGTTCTAAGATTACGCAGACCATCCATAACCTCTTTCACTGTGAAGGATATGCCACCAATTACTTCCTCTGTCTGTACACCAATCCGAGGAATATCGCTGATATCTTCCTCCGTGAAAACTGAGGTGAAGTAGCACTGGAATGCACCAGGTTGGGACAACAAACCGCCTAAGCATATCGCGTTGACGTTTGAGATATGGGCAAAAGTACAGGCACACCCGTCGATGTGCTGATTGATGTTGAGGGCAGCAAAGAAGTGAAATTTCATGCGGGGAACGACGTGTTTCTGTGTTCAACAACTTTGTGCTGGTGCATATTATACAGATATCGCATGCTGTGAGGTGTGATATCACGATTTGTCAGCTCGAGAAGGTGATGTTCAACGAGTGCGGAGCACGAGTTGAACATCACCTTCGAGAGCTGACAAATCGTGATATCACACCTCAAAGCATGCAATATCTGTTTTATTATACAGAAAAAAGCCATAAACAATACAAATAGACCTACAGTGTAAAGAGAAAAACCAAGGCAGCGAAAACCTAACGTAAAACGCTTTCTGTCTGTACACGCCATGTGATTACAGCGGAATGACAGCACAACATACGACAATGCTACGAAAAAGTCTGTTCACGGGTGATAACTGCGCGAGACCGTGTGACATTGCCTCTGCCGTGTGACGTCAGCGCGTGATCGTGTGATATCGGCACGAGATCGTGGGACATCACATTGACGAGCTGTTTTTGCCATAAGACATCGAGAATTGCGGAATATCACGTGATGGTGTCTCAACCAATTAAAATAAACGAATACACAGTGAGGTATAATAATCGCAAATGGTGGTTGAAGAAATACCAAGGCACGTGATATTCCTTACCTGAGGGTATGGCGCTGCAATTACCTGCGTGGCGGAAACTTCAAGACCTGACAGGGGAAAATTCTGAAGCCCTACAACATCAGGTGTCTGAGTATATATATAGAAAGTATATGGAAACCTACCGGAATCACCTTAGACAACGCATTCTACACTTGCTTATAGTAGCATGTCCAGGCTATCCGGGCAGTCCGCTAAACCCGTGTACGTGTACAGACGACGTGGAACCACCAGACGTGCTGGTGAATGAGGCGCTACACTGCATCAGCGAGACGCAAGTCGCGGAGAAATTTCAAGCCGCCTGTCCATCGAGAATTCCACGTGAGATGATTGCGGCACCAGGGGGATAAAGATAGGGATGACTTCAAACAAGTGTTGTTGGCTAGATATTGAACATTCAGACATTACCGTGTATATTCTATGTTCATTCTACCGTGTTGTTAATAAATATTAGAAATTCAACTAGTGTGTTAGTGTTCACTCTGTTGGGATGTGTGTGTGTGTGTGTGTGCTTTTTGCTGTGCTTGGGTTTTCCCCGGCCCCGACCGCACGCCTGCGCGGGTTATCCGGAAGTGCGCTATCCGTTAGTGCGCGGCATCACGGGCCATGTAATACATTTGTCTACTCATTTGCGTACACTTCGCCATCCATAAGATGGCTTGCGAATCGTGTGTCTCCATTATCGCGGAGCGATATCCAGTATTTTACCGGATTCTGTTCGGCCTTCATCCGGCGGAGAACAGACCCGACAAATCTGTTAAATTACAGGTTTTCATACCACTTCTGAAACATATATTGCCTGGACTTACAAAATATATAGGTATGTATAACTTTCGTACCATCCAAGAGGTGTCGTGGATCTGAAATTTTGAACAAGTAGTTCATCACATGACTCGAAAATGGCGAGTTACGTTGGGGTTACGTCGGTAGACTTTAGCTGATTGGCTGACGAAGTCACGTGGTATTGATTTATGGAAATTCCCTCCTGCAATTGCCGAAAGTAGGCTGAACATGGATACACACGATCCCAGGGTCAGTCTTACCGCGTATAGATGACCGAGATGGTTACAGGTTGTTGTCTACTTTCTCAGTCCATTATACCAGTTTGACTGAATCCCCACATGTCCCACATTGGTCATTCATGCATTATGCCCACACAGAAAATACACAAGACGGGGTTTTAAGATCTCATTTTTTTATTCAGTGAACATCAATGAACGTCAGAACAACAACAACGTCAGAACAACAAAAAACAATAAGAACACTGCGGTCCCAATGTTTAATAAATTAAGACAACCAGAGAAATGGGGCATGAACATTAAAACGAGAGGCAGCCCAGTCGTATACGAGTACATCACGGTCTTCGGCTTGAGAATAATCATCAAACATCTGTACGATCGTTTGCATAGAATGTCCCCTACTCGCCAGACTAGTAGATTCGTCCATGAACTGGGTCAAATCGGGATGAACAGGTGCAAGTCCGTAGGAATCAAAGTATTCTCCTTGGTCCAGGGCGTCCACGTATACAGCCACCCAATGTTCACCCGGTCGAGTACGAGGGTCTGTATTCAGGATGTAGGCCGCCGGTGTGGATGGAGTGGTCGGAGACATTGCGTGGAAACACGCCTCGAATATGGTAGGCCGTAGGGGACAAAAATCACCATTTGGTGTAGACACATATTATTAGCCAATCACAAACCTGTTTTACGTGTTGACATTAATTATTATATCTCTACATACAATTTAATTCGATATCATATCGAATTATTTTATATCCGTATACGTATTATTTAGATACTGCATCAAATATTTCGATGCTACATCAAATTAATTTCGTATCCGTATACATATTATTTATATATGGCATCCCAATATTTAAAAAGTGTGGTTGGCCACAGAGGACAAAAATGGCTATTTGGTGTAGACACATTTCAGTCAATCATATAACAGTTTTATGTATTGTCATACATAATTCATTACATATGTCATACATAATTCATTCAATCACGACCACTGGAAATATGTATGACATGCAGTAATCGCTTCCGCCACAAAATGTTCTGTTTCCTGTAGAAATGGAGCAACCAAAAAACCTTTTTCATAAAAGTTGATTCTATTGGCTGTAGTGATAAAAGAAGCGGAAGTGATTTATGGTGTCTATAATTCCGACGATTTCATTGGTTCAATACGATGCTACATCGAACTATATTTAGGATGCCATACCTAAATAATATGTATACGGATACAAAATGGTTCGATACAGTATCTAAATCATCTGCAATGCGTATACAAATTAATTTGATGTAGCATTGAAATATCTGATGCAGTATCTCAATAATATGTATACCGGTACGGATATAAAATAATTCGATATGATACCGAATTAAATTGTATGTAGACATATAATAATTAATGTCTACACGTAAAACAGCTCTGTGATTGGCTAATAATATGTGTCTACACCAAATGCCGATTTTTATCCCCTACGGCCAGCCACAATTTAAATATTGGGATGCCATACCTAAATAATATGTATACGGATACAAATTGATTCAATACAGTATCTAAATGATTTGAATGGGGATACAAATTAATTTGATGTAGCATCGAAATATTTGATGCAGTATCTAAATAATATGTATACGGATATAAAATAATTCGATATGATATCGAATTAAATTGTATGTAGACAGATAATAATTAATGTCTACACGTAAAACAGCTCTGTGATTGGCTAATAATATGTGTCTACACCAAATGGCGATTTTTGTCCCCTACGGCCTACCATAATATGGTCTCGAAAGGGTACCCGGGCATCCCGCTGGAGTACGGTGATGAGCTGCTCTGTATCCATGACTCTTAGGCGAGCGGTCAGGGCACCTCCAGCGACGACTTAATGCACCCACCCTACACACACATGGATTATACATCATTTTAAAGCTGATGGTCTCTGCTTTTCAAAACTACCTGCAGTACTGTCAAAATGTGGTGCCGTTGCCATGGAAACGAGGTCTAAATAGGTCGTGTTAGATTCGCCATTTTCGTCACTAATGGAACACTTTGCAATACGGATAATATAGATTCCTGAATGCAAGTGTTTAAATGACGAAACAAGCACGAAACTTGGCATGGATATTCTAAGTAGGACGCATTTCCATGAAATATTGTTAGTCAACTGAAATCCAAGATGGCGGCTATTTTCCAAGATGGCCGCCACTTGACCCTAGTAATACCTTATTTAGCCAGAGAAAGTGATGAAATTTTGCGATTTAATTCATTTTTGTGTTCATTCATATGTTTCTGTCCAGGGGAAAAATGATTCTGGTATAGATCTACAAGTACTCTCAGCGATACGTTCTATAATTTCTGCACTGGTGATGTAAATGTAAAACGTTGCGCCATGGTGTGACCAATTTGAGTTTGCATTGTGTTATCAGTGATTACAGTTTTCGCATTAGCGATCCTCTTCTGCTCAGATTATGTCTCAGTTACTCGTCAACTGCTATGTCTATATAATGTCCTTTACTCAAAGATTCTTGCCATAATTTGATGAATGAAGATATCTAAGCTCCGAGATAGCCCTCACAATGAAATGTCTCGCGACCTAATCCACCCCACTTGGTCGCCATTTCGTTATTTCAACTATTTCAACACTACAGATCAATATACAATATGGATTATTCGTGTCTGTGTGTTAACAGATTATTTGAACTGACAAGGGTTGTATTTGGGACCAACCGTGACACGCACTATTTAATGTATCCCGGGGATTGTCTCGGCGGGCTTAATTATTCAGTTTGCTCAATTAGGGCCTCAGTCGAAAACTGGACCCTGGATAATGCCACATGCCAATTCATCCCATGTTGGAACTTGACGCGTATGTTTACTGCACCCCGGGAAATGTATTATCTGTTGGGATCTGTGTCACTTTGCCATATATATGTGTGGGTTGGGTAAATGATTGGATGGTTGGGAAGTTCGTAGATATATTGATCTGATGAGGCGGTAGAATGAGCTACTTTGTACCCGTATTTTCAACACTATACTAGTTATAATCTCATTTCTTTATGTACCTGTATGTTTTACTGGGTTGTGATTATTATAATGAATTGTTCCAAACTGTCAAGGATTATTGCCACCAAACGTGACACGCTTACGTACTGCATCGTATTTTTCAACTATGCCCAATTGAGACTCCGATGGAAAACTGAACCGTGGATAATGCCGCCTAGGTAGATTTCCCGGTAATTTTTCCGGCACTGAAACTTGATATGCTTACGTACTAGACCTCAACTAACCTACACACACATCACACATAGATTATGTGTATTATTTTTACCTCCGTCGATCAGACGGAGGTCTAGGAATGCAACGTGAAATCTCCCGCCAAATAATTGTTATATGGGGAACCCACGACTCATGTGATTTCCAATAGGGTTTGTCATGGTTCCCGACGAAATTTTGAAGCAATGATTTTGTACACAATTGAAATGAAAGCTCGTGTGAAACACGGGCGAAGAGCATTTCCCCAGACAATTTTTTAACGCATAATTTGGTACTCACAGGGCTTTAGATCTCCCCAATTTGGGCACATACCCTATTAGGGATGGCAATTGTTTTTTAGGATGGGACAGAGTGGGGGGCAGATACCCCTGGAGGATGAGCAATCAGGAATCATCCCTGGTAGAAGAGATTTCTTCACCAATGGTTGAAACCCAGTGTGAGGCAATACCAACTTTATTTTGCGTTTCATGGGCCCACCGACATTATAAAATCGAATAAAAATAAAGTTTCAATTTGCCACTTTTATATTTCCTACGAAAGTTTGAACATAAAGATTTTAACCCCCTTTTTATTCCTGATTGTATGAATTAGGCTGTTGTATTCTGTCTGAAACAATGCCAGCAAATAAAAATGCCAAACAACAAAAAAATAGATACCTTTCACTATAATTTTTCACTGTAAGTCAGCGAATTGTTGTTGTTGTAAAATGCTGCTAATACTACTTCGGCAATAACGACATTCAATGTAAATCGGGAATCTTCACTGGCTGTGTGATCTATCACTCTGTCTTGGTACTCATATTTCGACAGTGATGCAGTATGTCAGACCTGGGAAATGAAGGCTATTTCAACAGCTCAGCCGATACAGCATGGTTTAAGTTACTGTTGAAGCATGAGACTGTTGAAACACATGCAAAATTCGCTAAATTGTTCTGGAAGAAAAACCACAGCCACAACAAAATGATGACAATGTTAGATTTGAGGTGTATGTTAGCAGCTAAGATGTGACTTAACTTACAGTTTTTGACCTTGAGAAAATAGGTCAATGTCAGTCATATTCATAGACTTCAGGTCCATCATCAGTTGCATATGTGGTATCAATTTAGAATGCCCAGCTATATTTCATGTTATATCATAATATACAGTACATAACCTGAGAAAATAGATTCAGTCAACTGGGATAGGCTTTTAGTCAGTCACCAATTGCACAAGTATTATGAATTTGGAGAGCCTATTTTCACTCCTTTAAAAATTATTGCTAATGCTAAATTTGACCTCGATAAAACAGGTGAAGGTCAGTCAATTTCATTAGGCTTCTGATCCATCACCAGCTGCATATGTGGTATGACAAGAAAGATGGGCAAACAGAGAGACAGACAGACAGATGACACGGAAAATTCAGTTCATTTTGGGGTATCATTACATATCATCTTCAAAGTCTAAATATTCTGTCAAAATGCACAGGAACACAGCATTTTATTTCAATTGTAGAGAAGAAAAGCAACTCCGAGTAGGAATCACAATTTATTCTGTATATTTTGCTATTAGTTATAGCATCTTCAGCAGTGAACAAAGTTACAAACAGCTCCATACGCACAGTATATATACAAGGCATAATGTGATCTTAGCCAATACGCATTTATGAATAGGTAAGCCAGTAAATTATATCAGCTTGGACAGATATTAAAATGCCGCCATTTTCAGAAATTGTTAAATGTTAAGCGATAACCCGACAATGATCTACAAATGGTGTGATTCAGGTGTATATCTGTTACATGATTCAGTCATATTATTGTCTGTAATATATTTATGTCGACAAGGAATACACATAATTATTTGATAATATTATTAACTGTATGTTGTTTATGATTAATATGAACTTTTTATTTGCTGGAATCCAGCCATTTGTTCCATATGGGCAATATTCTCATCAGTCATCACCATTCAGTATGAATGTGATACATGTACAAGTCCGTGGTCATTAATACAGTATGGTGAAGGTGAACTGTAACACCACTATACAAAATTATACCGAGCGCATTGAATCCTCACCACATGATGCTGAGGCAAATCAGAACGGAGTGTCGGTAAAATCAGGTGTGTTTTGTAGAGGATTCTCTCACTGATGATGCTATACTGTACACATACAAAATATGAAGTGTTGATGTGTCGGGCCTATAGCACAAAATCACAAGCAAATTGGTCAAACTAGGCACACAGGGTCTCATTTCTGCCGCTAACGTGCTGATTTGGGTGGGGGCATCCTCTCAGAGGGAGGTGGGCTTGTGAAGGGGCCTAATGTCTCAAGCAGTATTCAAGATTTTCCATCAATATACTCCATTCCATACCCCCAATATTTCAAGCACGTGAAATCAGACAAAACTTATATGCGGGGAATATGACTTCCACATCCCTGGCTGGACATGCTAGTAGGGAACCCTCAATCCCAGGTTAATTACCATTGGTGGAGTTAACGTCCAACAAATGTAAAATTGAGCTTGGCATCCGGCCCTATGTTATTCAGCGATGTATTCCCCTACGGACCTTGTTGTCTTGACGGAAGTCTTTGCGCTCATCCAGCGCTTGTTCAAATTCACCTGCCATATTGTCAAAACGTGGCACCGTTATGGAAACTACATCCCGACGTGAGGTTAGATTATTCAAATTTACCTCGCCTTATGAAGTGAAGGGGGAATATTGTGAGAGGGGGAAAGAGGATGTCGTCGTCGGTATCACCTCCCTGGAAATGATAAGGTTTTTGGTTTAACAAATTAAAAAATTTAAAAAATCGAATGAAAAGCTTTTTTGCTTAGCAAATTTGCACATGTACATCTGTACATAGAAAGTTTGTTACAATTGTCAGCTATCATTGGATGATTATGAAACTTGGTACACATGTTTCTTATGATTAGAGAATGTACATGTGCTATTTATGAGATGAAATTTAAATTTTGTCCAAATTATGGCAAATGATAAGGTTTTTTGTTTAGCAAAAGTGGGCATGCATACCTGTACATATAAAGTTTGCTGCTGTTGTCAGCTGTCAGTGGATGATAATGAAACTTGGTACACCGGTTTCTTATGATTGAAGGATTTACCTGTGCTATTTATGAGATGAATTATTAATTTTTGTCCAAATTATGTGTTTTGCAAAAGTGTACATAAAACGTTTGCTGAAGTTGTCAGGTTTTATTGGATGATTATGAAACTTGATACACATGTTTCATATGATTAAAGCATGTACCTGTGCTATTTATGAGATGATTTTTTCCCCAAATTAAATGGATTTGGACTTAGTAATTTGCCAATTATAGTGTTTTTTGTTAGACAAAAATGTACTGAAAAGTTAACTGAATTTGTCAGGTTTCATTCGATGATTATGAAACTTGTTAATGAGCCTGTGCTATTTATGAGATGAAATACTATTTTTTTGCTCAAATTTTGAGGGTTTCGACATAGTAATTTGCCGATGATAAGGGTTTTGTTAGGCAAATTTCACATGTATTCTTGTACTTGGAAAATTTGCTCTACATATATGCTTTGAATACTGCAGCAGCTTCAGCGGATCATCCCACAAGTGTATGATTGTTCAGTGTCGTTATCAGTGAGCAGAACAGGGCAACCGAATGCAAACCAATGATGAAAATGTGTTCATCCAAGCCAGCAAATCACGGCGTAGACCTATGGAAATTATAAGGCGGTTTTAGATTCCACAGAATCTCACCCAAATAGTCCAGCGAGTATCAGTATTAGGAAACGGGCCAATCTGGTCGCATTGAGGCTGTTCTCTGATGACGTCACATTCGGTTAGAAAAAGGCAATTGGGTGGACGTTTTGGGGTTGAAGTGGGTCGTCCCTGGTTCAAATGGGCCGTGTGAGGTGTCACATTGAAGCGCTCGTGGGATAGCGTTTGACTTGAGTGATTTGCAGTGGAACTGCCGTCAATCTGCGCATGTGCAGACGGGCAGTAGTAAAGAAAGAATGTTTGAATGGGCGTTTTGGGCTGGAGGTGGACCATTGAGGTGTCATGTTGAAGCGCACCTGGGGGACATCAGACTGGGGTGGTTTTTAGTGGAAGTGCCGCCAGTAGTAAAGGGCATTCGAATAGACGGTTTTAGAACGAGGTGGACCATCCATGATCCAAACGGGCCGTGTGGGGTGCCATTTTGAAGCCCTTTTCAGGTGGAGTGAGATGATGTCGCCGTCAATCTGCGCGTGAGCAGTCGGACAGTAGTAGAAAAAAGACATTTGAATGGATATTATGGGGTCGAGGTGGACCATTTACTGTCCAAATGCATCGTGTGAGGTGTCATATTGAAGTGCTCGTGGGAGAGAGTCAGGCTGATGTGGTCTGTAGTGGAAGTGCTGTCAATCCGCGCATACGCAGTCGGGCAGCAGTAGCGTCGGGTGTGTTTACATAATAGTATGGTGTGTATCAGATGCATCATCGACGGCTCTTGTCCAATCAGAAGCCGTCATTTTATGTTGCTCTGTCAGGGTCCCTCTTATCCGCTTGACATATTTTCGGTTGTTCCTGTCCAATCAGAATCCGGTATTCAGAGTGTCAATCTTCGGCCATACTATTATGTACATACACCCAACGCGGCTCCCCCAGTGTGGGTGTGATGTGATGGAGGAATACTAAAATACATCTGTGAACGTGTTGATCTTTCTTTCTCTCAACTGTCAACTGCGTATGGGACTAGGTACAGAATCTAGGGAACTTACTCCCTAGCGTTAGACTGACGGCAGTTTCACTGCAACCACAGTCAGACTCTACTCCAGATAACACCTCCTTCCAGATAACACCTCACACGGTTCATTTAGATCACGGATGGTTCATCCCTGCCTCAAACGCCCATTCAAATGCCCTTTTTCTACAACTACCCGACTGCGCATGCGCAGATTGATGGCAGTTCCATTAAAAGACACCTCAATCGGACGCTACCCCACGAGCGCTTCAATATGACCTCACACGACCCATTTAAACCAAGGATGGCCAACCTCGACCCCAAAACGTCCACCCAAATGCCTTTTTTCTGCTACTGAACGACTGCGCATGCATCAATTGACACCTGAACCCACGTCATCTTCGGATAGCACGTAACCGGAAGTGCTCTTTGACCTTTGATCCGGACGTGACCTCGCACCGGAAGTGACATAATCCATGACGTCATCAGATGTGACGTCATCAGCCTCACACAAAAGAGCCTAAATACGACCAGATTGGTCCTTTCCCTACTACTAACGAACGAAGTTCGGGACCGCGAAGTGGTCCCTAACGGAGTTCGTTAAATAGGTAACACACATGCATTACGTGAGACAAAATACAGATACAGAACTTAATCACAAACCAGTGTAAATCCATGTAAAGACAGACAATCACCGTAGTCTATCATGTTCAGATTTCATCGTTTGCGTGGGCGTATTTTGCGGGGGCTGCCATATTGGATTTGAGGCAGTGTGGGTAATAGCTAAAATTAGAACAGTATCGAAATTTAATCTAAAAATATTTGCTATAGATTTGAAACAAAAAAAGGATAACATGCTAATAAATTCAAGGATGAATTCCCTTCCGATTCCCTTCCGACTGATAGAATATTTAGCGAAAACGCTCGAGTGTCGTCTGCACTTCGCGCACGCAAATGGTTACAGGTTGAGAATGCGGTCAGACCTCTTTTTCGCGAAAATGGCACTTCACATCAGTGCAGAAATTTCATAAAATTTAGTTCTACGGCAAGAAAAAGCTATATAACGTGTCCATCTATAACAAGCTTATTTATTAGGCTTTGAAGATCTGATGTTTCGTAAAGAGATAATCGGTTGTTCATTTAAAAAATGAACATTTGCCACGGAATTGTGACCTTACGCCGTAGCAAAATCAAGCCATTCAAGTTCTGTCGCTGACGTCCGCGTGATAAATTAGGTCATCCAAAGTTCGCAAAGAAAAGGGAGAAGGGGGTCACAACAAGCTGATTATCAATAGGGGATTTTAATTATAACAGGCAAGAAATCATTTCCAAGTAAACGGTGACACTGCGATTGTCTGAACCGTCAGATATCATCCATTCACTTCAGATTATGGCCTAGATTTAGACATTAAATTAATAGGTACGGACAACCAAGATGCAAGTAAAGTTCATAAAACAAACACATTCATCAAGCTATAGTTTATTGCAGATTTTATTGTGTTTAGATCCGTACACTTCTGAGGGGTCAATTCATGAATAGTTTTGAAGTCAAACAGCAAAATTTTACCAAAAACTCCAACAACTTATAAAACGAAATTTTAGAAAGTCAGATTCCTCATATTTAGACATGCATCCCCCTCATATTTAGACATGCATTCCCCCCCCCCCCCCCCCCTATATATTTTTGTACTATGAGTTCGTACAAATGTTTAACAAAATTGAAATATTGACAAAAACAAATTTGGGGCATTTCTCTATTATTATTCATTATTTTCTATAATTCGGCATGATAAAACAATAGCTACGGTACCGGTAGTATACATCCTATACGTTAACAACTATTACGTAGTCATAAATATATAAATATTTTGATCCATACGATAGAATAGAATAGATGTGTATTTGCTAATTAGAACCTACATGAATGAAAAAAAAACCAACACCTATACATGAGGCGAACAATCAATAATGTAACATACACTTGCGCAATTCAATGGAATTCTTTATTAGCACAGATATGCTGAGATGAATTATGCATGTCAAAATAGTGCCCTGTTGAAGAGAAAGTAATTCATGGCAAAACCCAAGATATCTATTACAATATTTTACTAAATTATACAAATCTTGTTGAAAGTATCTTAAAATATTTCAATGTGTTACACATTTGTAGTTATAATACAAAAAAAAAAAAAAAGGGGGGGAGGGGGAGTGGGGAATGTCCACAGAGGGAAATGTTTGAAGGAGGAAATATCTAGGGAAATGTCTACAGGGGTAAATGTCCTCAAGGTGGAATGTCCTGGCTTCATAAGCTATCAAGCTTGTTTTTCATTTGTTTACAATAATTTGATTATATGTAACCATAAACATCGCAATATTTCTGTCCATTATATAATAATATCTCTCTTCGAACAGTTTGGCATTCTTAATTTTTCATTCAAGGATAAAATTAAAATAATTCTATCAGTTTCATTCCTCAAATTAATTTATAATGAAGAAGCATCCCAATATTTTGTGGTTTATATATTCGATCAACATACTTTATCCCAGATCCGATCCAGAGTATCAATTCTGATCGACTGTATTTGATTATACTGAAAATAATTCATATTTTCGGACCTTGAAATGTGTGAAACATATACTATATGGTATAGGCAGTCTGCTATGTCAGATAAAGAACAATACGTTTCCCGATTGATCAAATATTCAACGCATCATCCACAACCACAGCAATTCCAAACTTTTGGGTTGCCAGTATTTCATCAGAAATCACCAAGCCACAAACGACCAGGAAAATGAAAAGAACTCGCACTAGGCTGCGCCTATATGTATATAATTTTCAATGTCCCTTCTAAGCTTCCGTAATATAACAGTGACTATATATGGTTTGCGAAAAAAAAAAATGATACGAAAAAGGCAAAGTCAGAAGCGAACAAAAGAAGTATACTTCGTTCGTTTCTAGGCTTTGCCTATTTCATATTAGTGTATTACCTATATGAGCTTGATGAGACATTCGATAATTCGGTAGTGTCTTACATACCCTGTAGTATTTATTATTAACGTTACTTTCAATCCCTTCCGGCGGAGGTATTTCAGAATGTCGTGTGATCGTTTATGCCCGTTTCCTCTGTATTAATATGTGAAACTGTAGATCTCGATTAAAAAAAAAAAGAGAAAATAAATCCAACAGAACATTCCCTGGGACCCAGTAGGTAACTGCACTAATTTTCAGGGCGGGAATATAATTCTCAAGAAAAATACTTACGCGGCATTATCCTGGGTCCAGTTTTCGATGTGGGTTCCAATTGGGCATAGTGGAAAATCAAGCCCAATTGAACATTCTCCTTGATGCAGTATATAAGCCTGCCATGTTTGGTGGCAAACAGAAAGTTAGCCCAATGGATATGACATTTCCCATGATTCAGCGTTACAATACTCCATGGGATTAATTACCCAGGTGAAATTATCCAGGGTCCAGTTTCCGACATGTGTCCTATTTGGGCACACTGAATAATTAAATCCGTACAACGTTCTTCGGGGGTACAGTGAAGAGTGTGAGCAAACTGATCCCAAATAAACTCCTTGTCAGTTCGGAACATTCTGCTAACAACCAACAAACAGGAACAGCCCATTTATTTATATTAACCCTAATAAGTAAAGGTTGTTGAAATTCCAAAATGGCCGACAGGTGGCACAGATTGACCGAAACACAATTTAAGGTGAAGTATTGTTCCGAGATAAGCCTACTCATGCATCAAATTATGAAAATAATCTTTTAGTAAAGGACATTATATAGACATAATAATGCGTAACTAAGACATAACCTCAATCAAATGGGATCACTAATGCAAAAACTCCAGTCAATGATAACACACTGCAAAGTCGAATTGGTCACATCATGGCACAACGCTTCAATAGTGACATCATCAGATTCAGGAATGTTAGAACATATATCTGGAAGTACACAAAGATACCAGAATCTGCTTTCCCCTCTCTAAAAGTATATAATAAAATAATTCCAATCGTAAAATTTCATCACTTTTTCTGACAAAATCAGGTATTAGCAGGGTCCTTCGGCGGCCATCTTGGAAAATAGCCGCCATCTTGGATTTCAGTTAGCTGACATTAATTTCTGCAAAAAGTGTCCTAATTAGACTACCCATGTCAAGTTTCGCGCTCGGATCATCATTTGAACCTTTGCATCCAAGAATCTATGTTATCCATATTATCAAGTGTTCCAATAGTGAGGAAAATGGTAAATCTAACATGACTTTTTGGAGCTCGTTTCCATGGCAACGGCACCACATTTCAACAGTACTGCAGGTAGATCTGAAAAGTGGAGACCATAGGTTTTAAAATGATGTATGATCCAGGTGTGTGTAGGGTGGGTGCATTAAACTCGAAAAATAAGGCCCTTTTCTAGGATCTGCCGCTCGCCTATCTAGCTGGCGTAGTCACACAGGACGTTTCTTTGCTGATCCACTGTGATGACGTTATCAAATTCGGCGTATAGCAAATCACGTTAATGGTAGAGGGTATCACTACATAAAAACGTCATTTTAATTATATTTAATATACAGTTAGCATGTAAGGTGAATATAATGGTTTTATTTCCAATTATTTGAATACTTGTTTTACGCTTGCAATTATAAGTAACATTTGCATTCATTTGACGTATAAGTCGATGTGATATCGGAGAGGTAGGGCCCATAAAATTGGATTCCCATATTTGATGTATTTAAGAATGTAGTTCATGTATTTTGTATGATTGGCAGCCCCAAATTCACCACTGTAGTTCATGGTTCCATGACCTATGTCGGATCTTGGTGTTTGCCATATATTTCACTTACATTTACAATACATTCAAGGTTTCCTATGGATACATTTATTGTGCATTTCGTACCTTGGAGAGTCCCTAATTACGATAGATATACAACGCACGATAATTTTTTGCAAATAAATCTCACATATTTGAATATATTCGCTATCGTAGTGATCCGAATGCAAATCTATCAGTTATATTTAGCCACTTTCAAAACTGTAGTAAATATATGTGAATTGTTGTAGTTATATTGACCATTGCGTGATATATATGGCAAATAAGATGAAACTTAACCGTAAATTCCGAACTATGGCATCTATATCTCAGAACAATGCAAATAAAATGTTTATATTTACAACTATCCTCTAGGTGTGTAAATGTTGGTGTATAAATCCATTTTATTTGCTAAGCTGGTAGCTATATATGAAATCATTTGAAAAAGAATACTTATATTTACATTTATCTCACAGATGCGCAAAGGAATGGTGTATATTACAATTTTATTTGCTATATCGGTAGGTACATATTAAATCATTTGCACTTAAACTTGAGAGATAACTCTTGATTCCCGTGAAGCTTCCGAAAGGGGGCGCTACCAGCTCAAGGTGATAGACATCCTCTCCCAGGGTGCTTTGCGCTACGCTGCATTTACCCCTGTAGGGGTCTCGCCATCTTTTGCAGGATTCCTGCAGAAACCAAGAACTGTTCTGTCTTACTGTTTTACTGATCGCAAAACGTATATTTATCTTGGAATATACTTAACGGATATTCAGTGTGTTACGAAACGACAGTGTCACAGTTTGAAGACAGCTTTTTGACACATAACCTCAGAACTATATATGTTGCGGAAACATATATCGGTGAATCGCGGCTGATATTAATTCGCCCAGTTAGACGGTCGTCATGTTCGTTTACTGTGGCAACAGATGACCTTGGGTCAACTCCGGTAAAGTCCGTGAGACCCTTACAGCGCTACATGGAGAGGCGCGAAGCAGAACGTAATGGATGCCTGGTAGAGCTTGGGTGATAGATTGCATCAGCATTGGCTGGGTGCCAAGTTTTGTCCACTATAGTTCTGGCAACCTTTGACCTTCTATTCCTCCGCGGTGATGCGGTCATGTCTGGCGGTGATGCGGTCTGCCTCCGCGGAGAAAAAGTAGTCCCCAGACTTCAAATACGCTGCATGGTCCGATTGGGTCGTAGGAGGTATCAATATGAAGCATTCGTGAAGGGCTGGGTGTGGGGATGAAATATCGTCATTCTGCGCATGCGCGGTAGACAAAGGGTATGGAAATATACGTTTTGGGGTCTAGGTGGGCCACTAGTGGTCCTATGGAGTCGTATGAGGTATCAATGTGAAGCATTCGTGAAGGCGCATCCGACGGGGGGGGGAGGATGGGGTTGAAATATCGTCATTCTGCGCATGCGCGGTAGACAAAGGGTATGGAAATAGATGGGCCGATGGAGTCGTATAAGGTATCAATGTGAAGTATATGTGAGGGGGCATCCGCCTGGACTAGTGTCTCGGCCGTTGTCAAAATTCTGCGCATGCGCAGACAGGGAATTGTGGGAAAAGGGTATGGAAATAGACGTTTTGGGGTCTGGGTGGGCCACTAGTGGTCCTATGGAGTCGTATGAGATATCAATGTGAAGCATTCGTGAAGGAGCATCCGACGGGGTGGGTGAGACGTAGAAATGACGTAATTCTGCGCATGCGCAGTAGACAAAGTGTATGGAAATAGACATTTTGGGGTCGAGGTGGGTCCCTAATGGTCCGGTGGAGTCGTATGAGGTATCAATGTGAAGCAGTCGTGAGGGAGCATCCCCTGGACTAGTGTATCGGTCATTGTCAACATTCTGCGCATGCGCAAACAGGGAATTGTGGGAAAAGGGCATCGGAAATAGACGTTTTGGGGTCTGGGTGGGCCACTAGTGGTCCTATGGAGTCGTATGAGGCATCAATGTGAAGCATATGTGAGGGGGCATCCGATGGAGTGGGTGTGGGGTTGGAATATCGTCATTCTGCGCATGCGCGGTAGACCAAGGGTATGGAAATAGACGTTTTGGGATCTAGGGGAGCCCCTAATGGGCCGATGGAGTCGTATGAGGTATCAGTGTAAAGCAGTCGTGAGGGAGCATCCCCTGGACTAGTGTCTCGGCCGTTGTCAATATTCTGCGCATGCGCAAACAGAGAATTGTGGGAAAAGGGCATTGGAAATAGACGTTTTGGGGTCTGGGTGGGCCACTAGTGGTCCTATGGAGTCGTATGTGGTATCAATGTGAAGCATTCGTGAAGGAGCATCCGACGAAGTGTGTGAGACGTGGAACTGACGTCATTCTGCGCATGCGCAGCAGACCAAGGGTATGGAAATAGACGTTTTGGGATCTAGAGTAGCCCCTAGGGTCCGATGGAGTCGTATGAGGTATCAGTGTGAAGCATATGTGAGGGGCATCCGCCTGGACTAGTGTCTCGGCCGTTGTCAACATTCTGCGCATGCGCTAACAGGGAATTGTGAGAAAAGGGTATGGAAATAGACGTTTTGGGGATTGGGTGGGCCACTAGTGGTCCTATGAAGTCGTATGAGGTATCAATGTGAAGCATTCGTGAAGGAGCATCCGCCGGGGTGGGGGACACGTGGAACTGACGTCATTCTGCGCATGCGCAGTAGACAAAGTGTATGGAAATAGACGTTTTGGGGTCTAGGTGGGTCCCTAGTGACCCGCTGGAGTCGAGTGAGGTATCAATGTAAAGCAGTCGTGAGGGAGCATCCGCCAGGACTAGTGTGTCGTCCGTGTTCCATATTCTGCGCATGCGCAGACAGGGAATTGTGGGAAAAGGGCATTGGAAGGAACGTTTTGAGGTCGACATGGGCCACTCGTGGTCTGATGGGGTCGAGTGAGGTATCGTTGTGAAGCATATGTGGGGGGGCATCCGATGGGCTGGGTGTGGGGTTGGAATATCGTCATTCTGCGCATGCGCAGGCAGGCCGTATTATGGAAATAGACATTTTGAGGCCGATATGGACCACTATGGGTTCGAATGTGTCTAGGGAAGCGTTATTTTGTAGCTCTCGGGGTGTAGACCACGACTTGAAGGGATGTCCACGTCACCTGTGACGTCACGGGACGTCATCAGCGAGAGTAGTAGCGAAAGCGGGAGTTTCGGAGGTGCGATGGAATGCATTTGGAGTAGATAACGGCCTATTTTTCCATCCAACTACCTGGTAGAGTTACCTGTGAGTGTGAGTGTATGCGCGCGTGTGTGTGAGTGTGTGTGAGAGTGAGTGAGTGAGTGTGAGTGAGTGAGTGAGTGAGTGAGTGAGTGAGTGGGTGAATGAAGCGTGCACAACGCCCGTGAGGCGTCCCCAACGCCCGTCTTAACGCATGGACGCACTAACGACGGTGAGTGAGTGAGTGAGCGAGTGGGATCCGACTGGACTAATGTATCGTCCGTTTTCATCATTTTGCGCATGCGCAGTCTGGCCGTAGTATAGAGAGCAGGCATTTTGGGATCGGTGAGTGGGTGAGTGAGGGAGTGAGTGAGGGAGTGACTGAGGGAGTGAGTGAGTGAGGTAGTGAGTGAATGAGTGAGTGAGTGGTCATATAAGGTCGTTTGTACACCATTAGCCTCAGTCTGTATCCATCCTCTGACCGGGTACCATGTCGAGTACATGTCCGTTATGTCAAAAGACACTCTCGTCGCGACAATATGCTCAGACATATGCGTCTAACGCATAGACAAGAAATACCACCAAGTCCCGCTATAGGTCCACCAAGTGGCGTAGAACATCCCTATGCGATGACGGTGAGAGGCCCTACGGGGTGTGGAAAGATATCCTGGGTGATGAAGTTCTTAGAGGAAGGTGTGGCAACCCCAGCTCCGACACGCGTTGTATGGTGTTATAGCCAGTGGCAGTCCGCCTACGAAACTACGCGATTACAGAATGTGAGCTTTGTTCCAAGAATTCCTCACGACGAACCCTATTACTTCGATTCCGAGCAGACCAACGTGGTAGTGCTCGATGATCTGATGAGTGCTGCCAAGGACAATTCGAAAATCCCCGACCTATTCACCAAAGGGTCCCATCATCGCAATCTGTCCGTCATCTATTTGACTCAGAATCTCTTTCCTCAAGGAAAGGCGTCCAGAGATATTGCCTTGAACTGCCAATACTTTGTGTTGTTCTCCAACCCCATCGACAGAGCACAAATCCGTGTGTTTGGTAGTCGAATTTATCCGCCGAACATCGACCATTTCATGTAGGCGTTTCAAGGAGCGACAAGTCGTCCGTACGGCTACCTGTTCGCAGATTTAAACGCCCATACCCCCGAAGATCACCGGCTGACGACCCACCTGTTACCCGGTGAGGCATCACCGCAACGTCATATACCCCTACACCATCCACCGAGTCCACATCTGGCAGACCAGCAGCAGCAACCCGCTCCCGTACAGCGTGTCCCCTTTATACCATTAGTCACCGAATACCACCCAACCGTGAAGGACCAACCCAAACCCGTACAAGGGAATGAACATAATGTGAACTCGAGGCTATGGAAGGATTTGTTCAAAGAAAGTATGGACGCCGAGCTGGGCGGGATGTTGGAGGCCACAGGAAACAAGTTTCACCGGAAAGGGTATTCGAAAGAGGAAGCCGCAATGTTAGCCCATAATACTTTGGCACCCAGACTACGACCGGCTTTACGGCAGCAGTATGCCCACCTCCTGACCCATATAAAATTGCTGGACAAGGACCCAGTACATATGGAAATCGAAAGAACAGCGTCGATGTTGAAAACCTCGGGCATGAACTGGAAAGCGGCGTATGTCACAGCAATAGCACAAAAGAAACATTTGTTCGAACGCATCATTAAGATCAAAAGCGTCTCACTATAAATAGACCACACGGCACCAGTCCTCTCATTTCACCATGAGCACTGCAGAGTCCAACTTGTTTGAACCCGACAACGAGGATATTCTAGCCGAAGCGTTACGTCAAGCCAATGTCGATACTATTATTGATACAGCACAAGGTAAATCCACCGTTCAGCACCAACGTATGCGTTGTCATCTTATCACACTCATAGATGACATCCAATGGGTGGCACCGGTATGTCTTCTGCTGCATAAGAAACAGATAATACCCAATGAGGATACCAACCCAACTACCCGTACCCAGAATCTGCTAACCCTGCATGAGGCATTTCAAATCTTTATGGAGACCCAGCTGGAGACGGGAAATTATCTTCTTCAACCTCCAACATCAACGTCCAGTGATGATGGACATTGCATAACGCGTTGAGACAGGTATGGAAACGGGCGTTGAGACGGACGGTATGGCGGTGAAACGGGCGTTAAGATGGGCGTTAAAGCGTAACAACGGGCGTTGATGGGCGTCACTGCATTTCGATGTATTGGTGTCTAGAAAAATGAGAGCATTTGAGCTAATTCACCAGGGCGTTGAAGCATTAAGCTAAGCGTTGACGGGCGTCTATAAAAGGAAGTATATTGCTAAAACACGCACAGTCGACTTCCAACCGTCAACACAGCTTATACTTGCTCTGAGTGCGAACGAACGTTCACCAGACATTACGATATGATGCGACAACAGGAAAATATACATGGGATTGAAGATACAGAGATACAGAGATTGATGAGAGTGTATCGACTGATACCGAATCCAAGATTGCTGAGAGTCTATCTACTGATATGGAGAGCTTGACCTCAGATAGTCAGCCTACATCCCAGGAAAGTGAGGCAGAACCTACCTGCTGGGATCGTATTGTGACAGCAGCTATCAATACTCACGCTGCAGCGATCGAGGACGCCGGACAGGATAACTTACAACAGGCGTACACCGAAATGCGGCCCTGCATCAGGAAAACAGCCATGGCGATCTATGAACAGTATACTTAATACCGCTTGAAATGAAAGGCCACCCCACACACAGGTCAATCATGAAGACCAAGCGTCACTTGGAAGAGAATATGGGGTTACCGCCTACCGAGGCCCTGGAAAATGCGATCAGAATGCGCAAACAACTGTTTCAGGACATGCTGCCCGAAGAATATCCAGGCTTGCCTGACGAGGACTAGAACAAAAGGATTGAACTTTCTGAAACGGCGACTTCTGATTGGACAGCCGGGAATACATCTAACGGACAAGAACGAGTATGACAGATGCAAATGGCGGCCTCTGATTGGACAAGTCTTCTTGAATTTTAAACCTACCCATCTCTAACTATAAATACGGAAACACGCATGTTAGAGGTACATTCTCACAACCTGTACCAGACGCGATCAAATGGAGAAGCCAGCCAAGGCAGACGAGCAATCGTTGAAGATTGACGAAAAGGTGCCGGTTCCCGCTCGACTCCCCAAAAGAGTTACCAAGTTTACCAAGAGTTACTGTTGACCGCTTCTCTCTTGCAGGAAACAAGCCTATGTTTTTGTACACTATGATTGTCTTTTTGAATTTGGTGCTAATACTGTTATATGGAAAATGGAATAGGTCTTTGGATTATGGACGCGGATATTCTCTGATGGACGACGGCTGGGTTATGAATGACGGACTAGACGCTTGTAACCAAAAGATACCCGCCCATAACTATGGAAATGATAGATGATTTCTTCAGTGCGGGTTACAGTTCAACCAGGGGAGAGCCCGGGGATCTCCGCTACCATCGCCAGCGATGCCTGACCTGCCTTGAAGGTGTACCCTTGGCCGGGTGTGATCTTTGCACGAGGAGAGAGGAGATTTTCCAGTGGGCGAAGTGAGAGCTTGCCACCAAAGGCCGTTTTTCCCTTGTATGGTAAAATATGGCCGCGATTATCTCGAAAGAGAGACTTGTAACATATGTACAGACGGATGAATGAATGAGTAAGAATCATATTAGGTCACACCGAGCAAAGATGGAACTTTCTGAAACGGCGACTTCTGATTGGACAAGAGCAGCTGAGAATACATCTAACGGACAAGAACGAGTATGGCAGATGCAATGCCAAATGGCGGCATCTGATTGGACAAGAGACTTCTTGAATTGTAAACATACCCAACGCGGCTCGCCCAGCATGGGTATGTTATGATGGAGGGGAAAATAAACTATATGAAAAATCTTGTTGTTGTTGTTCTCTCATCCTTGTTGTTGTTGTTGTTGTTCTCTCATCTGTCTGTATCATGGCGTCGAGGCGTTATGCTAGGGCGTTAAAGCGTAAAGATAGGGCGTTAAGTCGTTGAGACAGGCGTTAAGGCGTAACGACGGGCCTTGACGGGTGACAACCATTCGAGAGCTTCACACTGATACCCCACACGGTCCATTTGACCATGGATGGTCAACCACTCAACAAACCTCCACGAATCCCCAAAATGCCTGCTTTCTATACTACGGCCAGACTGGGCATGCGCAAAATGATGAAAACGGACGATACATTAGTCCAGTCGGATCTCACTCATTCAATCACTCACTCACCGTCGTTAGTCCGTCCCTGCGTTAAGACGGGCGTTGCTACAAGATGCCACTTCACACGACGCATTCGGACTAAGGATGGCCCATTTCTACACTAAATACCTTCCTTCACCGCCTCAAAACTCCCACTTTGTCTACAACTCGTACTGATGACGTCACCGATGACGTTACAGATGCAGTGGACATCCTTCAAATCGGGGTCTACAACCCCAGAGCTACAAAATGACACCTCACATGATGCATTCGAAGCAATAGTGGTCCATCTTTACACCAAATACCTTCCTTCACTTCCCCAAAATGGCCACTTTACTTACTACACCCAACTGCGCATGCGCAGACTAACGCGACTTGCAATAAAAAACACAAAAGCTTCACTTTGACATCACATTGATACCTCATACGACTCCATAGGACCACTAGTCACAATTCCCTGTTTGCACATGCGCAGAATGTTGACAACGGCCGAGACACTAGTCCAGGCCGATGCCCCTCACATATGCTTCACATTGATACCTCATACGACTCCATCGGACCACAAGGGGCTCCCCTAGATCCCAAAACGTCTATTTCCCGTCAGTTCCGCGTCTCATCCACTCCGTCGGATGCTCCTTCACGAATGCTTCACATTGATACCTCATACGACTCCATAGGACCACTAGTGGCCCACCTAGACCCCAAAACGTCTATTTCCATACCCTTTGTCTATCGCGCATGCGTAGAATGACGATATTTCAACCCCATTCCCACCCCGTCGGATGCGCCTTCACGAATGCTTCACAATGATACCTCATACGACTCCATAGGACCACTAGTGGCCCACCTAGACCCCAAAACGTCTATTTCGATAAACTTTGTCTACCGCGCATGCGCAGAATGACGATATTTCAACCCCACACCCAGCCCATCAGATGTGCCTTCACGAATGCTTCACATTGATACCTCATACGACCCAATCGGACCATGCAGCGTATTTGAAGTCTGGGGACTACTTTTTCTCCGCGGAGGCAGGGCGCATCACCGCCAGGCCGCATCACCGCGGAGGAATACAAGGTCACGTGATGGCGGCCAAACTCTGGCAGAGGTCACTTTCCAATCTCCAGCGCCAACACCTCAAGTTTAAGTGCAAAGAGGTCAATGCGACCTGTTTTAGCTTTTCCCTACTACTGTGATGCAAATCTGCAGTTTAGCCATTACATTTGAACTTAATATATTTCCAGTACTGTAAACTACGGTGGCCCATAGACGACATGCTATACTTTTTTCAGTTTTGAGTTTATTTCTTTTACTTCTAGGTTTCGTTTTTGTTGTTTTTTTTTGTTTTGTTTTTTTTGTTTTTTTGTTTTAGGTTTATTTTTTTGGTTTTCGCCTGGGTGGAAACGTTTCCACCTGGGTGAAAACCTTCTCACCTGGGTGAAAACGTTTCCACCTGGGTGAAAACCTTCTCACCCGGGTGGAAACGTTTTCACCCGGGTGAAAACCTTCTCACCCAGGGGAAACATTCTCACCCGGGTGGAAACATTCTCACCCGGGTGAAAACCTTCTCACACGGGTGGAAACGTTTTAACCCGGGTGGAAACGTTTTCACCCGGGTGGGAACCTTCTCACCCGGGTGAAAACCTTCTCACCTGGGTGAAAACATTTTCACCCGGGTGAGAAGGTTTTTTCACCCAGGTCAGAAGGTTTTCACCCGGGTGAGAAGGTTTCCACCCAGGTGAAAACGTTTTCACCCGGGTGAGAAGGTTTTCACCCAGGTGGAAACGTTTCCACCCGGGTGAAAACTAAAAAAATAAACCTAAAGCAAAGAAATGAAACCTAACACAAAAAAATGAAACCTAGAAGTAAAAAAATAAATAAACTAAAACTAAAAAATATATAGCATGTCTTCTATGGGCCACCGTACATACTGAATTGTGCCCCTTTATTCGCCGGCTTGAAGCTTGAATCACATGATTTTCAAGTCACGTGCACAACGGCAAGCTACGGGGCCACGTTCGAGCGCATTGGGTTTTACTTTGTCTTAGAGGGCTATTCTTGTCCAATAGCCGTGGTAACGGGTTCGTGATAACATATGCACAGTTCAGTATTGGTTATCTAATCATCTATCAGCTGATACTTCGCCCTTTGTGTGTCACTGCGTTCCGGGTTAAGCGGCCCAGTCCTTTTAGGCTTCATTTGAATTAGAACAGTCGCGCGAACGCGGCCCATTAACTGCATGGTGGGCGTTTGACTGCACATGTGTAGTGCTCGTTTGTGGTGAAATATGAACATGGATCTATTCCTTCTGTTTCTAGGGGTTGCAATATTCATAAGTACATCGCACTGTTTAACGTATCCCGTTGATGACACGGGTGGACTTGGTAGAAGATTTGACGGTGTAGGAGGACTGAGCGGAGGAGGGGTAAGCATGCTGTTGTTGTTGGATTCAGTCGCAATATTCGGGGACCATCCCGGTGGGGATAGATACGTTCGGTCTGTGACTGTGCTAGTCTTTCATTATTTACTATTTAGCTATCAGTGCAATGTGGTCTATTTCTGTGTGTCGCTCGTCATGTTGCAATTTTGTATTTGCCGAATCTAAAACAAAATATATACGAGTATTTTGTCTCATTGATTGGTTGATGGGGGTTCCCGAATGTGGGCGAACTCTTTCGCGTGAGAGGTAAGAAAAGACGGATTCAAGGCGGGGAATTTGACATTTACCACGTGCTTAGTTTATCGTTTTGTTATTAGCATGTTGTAGGCTACATGTCGAATGACAAGTCAAGTAAGATACAGCTCTGAAGGTTCATTCTCAGCTAAGTTGTTTGAACATAACTCTAGCTGTGATAGGTGTATAAGGGGGCGTGGCATCTATCACAGCTCAGTCAAGGTAAACCATGTGTCAAAATAGTTTGACCTTCCGCAGGTAGGGATGGACAGGTTTAGGATAAAGCCATTTCGAGCTTTTTTAGATCCATCGGGCTTTTTTAGCTTGATCGAGCTTTAAAAATGTCACTTTTACTCGTACTGATCAAGGGATGTCCAATTTCCGTGGCGAAGCTGGCGTTCACAGTTTGACCATGCTGAGCCGAACATGGGAGAAGTTCAAAACCGAAAGAATTTCCCTTGTTCACAATTGCGTTGTTGTTATATTTCATATCAAATTATTCTTATGATGCACAGTCAACAACGTTTCCTCACCTCCTGTATTGTCATCAACACTTTATATCTCCTCATAAAACGTCCAACTTGAAGCCATCATGGCGCCTCGCTTTCAATATGATCTGGCCAGCCCACGTGATCGGATATGCCGAAATATGGATTTTTAATTTTCCATCGGGTATGGTGGACCTGAATGCACATACAAGCCAAAATTTCAAATATGGAATAACAAATTGAGCTACTAATCACATCTAAAGAATGATTACTTGGTGGTGAAACTCGTTCTTTAAAAGATATATTATTTTACGAAACATTGTCATCAGAACCAATAGCAGCAGTTGTCCCTTTCCTGTCAAAACGCACACACCACGTTTACAGACCTGAACAGGTGCTTCAGGCATGCCACCAACTATTAAGTATGAAATCTGGGATTCCAGATGTGCTGTCCCATGATTTGATCTGTACTAACCCACAGTATTTTATTTGCCCAAATAAAAGTTTGGTTTGTATATACCGTACATGATGTGCATTCAGGTCCACCATACCCGATGGAAAATTAAAAATCCATATTTCGGCATATCCGATCACGTGGGCTGGCCAGATCATATTGAAAACGAGGCGCCATGATGGCTTCAAGTTGGACGTTTTATGAGGAGATATAAAGTGTTGATGGCAATACAGGAGGTGAGGAAACGTTGTTGGCTGTGCATCATAAGAATAATTTGATATGAAATATAACAACAACGCAATTGTGAACAAGGGAGATTGTTTCGGTTTTGAACTTCTCCCATGTCCGGCTCAGCATGGTCAAGCTGTGAACGCCAGCTTCGCCACGGAAATTGGACATCCCATGATCAGTACGAGTAAAAGTGACATTTTTAAAGCTCGATCAAGCTAAAAAAGCCCGATGGATCTAAAAAAGCTCGAAATGGCTTTATCCTAAACCTGGATGGAGAAAACCATTTATGAATTGTTGTGACATCTGACCGTCGTAATTCATAAATGGAGCACCAAGTCATACGAAAACGGCGAGTAAAACTCGGGTCTGGCGAGGAGGGCTATTTACGCTAAAAATACGGCGTGAATAACTGAGTTTAGTAACTTACCGTCTTCTCAAATCCATATCCTATCGATCACCACCGTTTATTTGGGTCTTCGGGATGATATAATTGATTTAACAGCATAAATCCACACATACCAGTGTTTTCTTCCTGCCATCTCTGTTTACCTGAATGATTTCGCACCTTGAGGTCAACGAGCATGCGTACACGATACATTTAAATGTGGAATTCTTTTGTACATATGTGCAAATTAACTTTCCAACATATGTGGAATAACAGATTAAATACTTAAACTACCATAGGGCTTTGGCTTTTGGCTTTATCGCAAAAATAAATCATAATGTATCCATTTGGTGCTAGGTCTCAACATAAGCTCACTCACTGTGTATGAATTTTAGCCTGGCCGAAATAACTTGAATTCATCTTGAATTTCGGTCATTTTTCAACACAATATAACCTCATATTATACTATCTTGTTTACTGCTAAAACACTTTCAACCATAGTGGCAACCGCAGTTCTGTTATTTCAAATGTTAAAAATCTGTGGATAATCGGGCAGCTCATAGAGTTTCATTAAATAATAATTTCACACCAAATCGGCAAAAACTCCAGCAAGAACACCCAACAGAAAGTTTCCAAACTTGCTACCACATTTTACATAGAATAGTGGTCTATGGGGAGTGTTAACGAGGCAGAAATATCTGGAAAAATGAAAGAATTTGTTTGTTCACTTCTGAATAAATTGACCTTTCAAGAGAACCACAAAGAAACCTATATGCAAACGATTAATTTTAGATCAGGAGTCATTCGCTAAGTAATAAAGTGATCCACAACTGTTGATTATCCAAAACTGTCGC
>JAVTVY010003677.1:0-39766 GCA_036873755.1 Hanleya hanleyi | reverse complement strand
GGTGTCAAGGTGTCTCATCTAGATTTATTTTGGGAGGAAGACTCAGGTTGATTCTCCAGTCCACAGTTCAGTTTCCCGCTCTTGCGTGGTCTGTTGATTCAGTGACAGTTACAAGAGTGCAGCAGCAGGGGGGGAATAGACCAAGGGGGAGCGGAGGAGTAGGCAAGGGGGAGCACAGGGAGCGGGGAGCACTGGGAGCGGGGAGCTTCCCAGGGGGAGTGGGAGGGGGGAGTAGGCAAGGGAGGGGAGCACAGGGAGGGGGAGCTTCCCAAGGGGGGAGCGGGGAGTAGGCAAGGGGGGAGCACAGGGAGAGGGAGCTTCCCAAGGGGGGGCGGGGAGCAGGCCAAGGGGGGCGAGCACAGGGAGGGGGAGCAGACCACGGGGGGGGGGAGCGGGGAGTAGGCCAAGGGGGGAGGGCACAGGGAGGGGAGCTTCCCAAGGGTTCTCGAACATGCTCCGCGACGCGCCTTCGAGAGAACTCATCTACGACAGTCTCATTCAGTTTTCCTTCCTCGAGAGCAATGCGGTCATCCAATGCTGACAGCTTGGCCAGGTTGTTGGTGAGCTCACCCCGAATGGTCTGGAGGGCTTTGTCAAGCCCGCGCAGCTCTCTGAGATTTAAAGGGGGGTCGCGCATGGTGCCGAGGACTTCATCGATTTGCGTTTCCATTTTCTGAACAGCGTCTGTGGCTACCTTGGCTCTTCCGTCGAGGTCCTGGAGTTCAACGCTTTCGACCGCCGCTGCAGCCCCACCAAGTTCTTCGCTCGCTGTCTGTAGAGCTACCACAGCCTGAGGGTAAGCTTTTCCGATGCCTGACGGCGCCAGTCTGTAAACCCTAGTTCATTCCGAATCGCGTTGATACCGCCACGCTTCCCAGCTACCGTGGACAGGGAGAGAGGTCGGCCTGTACGAAGGTTAATTAAGTCCAAGTTGGGGAAAGCCACAAGGCGCAGCTTCCCGTCAGTCGTGACTTCAAACCTCGAGTAATCCCTACCTTGGTTGGGAGTAAGCCCCTCCTCTGCCTGGTAGTTGTAGATAGTCATCGACAGTTGTCTGGACTAACTCTTGCTGAAGAGAGAGAGAGATAGGGCGCTCACCTTCCTGCGCTTGCGCGTCCGAAGGACCCACTCTGTCTGTTGACAAATCGACATCGTCCGTTTCCTCGTCCCTCCTCGTTTCTGTCTCGTCGAGACGGCCGGTATCAACATCATAGTCTGCCATATTGAATAATCACAGCTTCTCACTTCACTTCAATAAGATGGCTTCTTCACAATACGGTCGCAAGCTTAATCCCTACCGCAGACTTCGCGAGCCACTTGGGATCAAGGGGGTTCGCCAGGCAGTTGTGATCACAAACAACCCCAGCATTATCGATCAGAACCAACAGCTACTGGTGCGCTTTCCCAATCTCGGAGCGAACGATGTTATCGTTCCGGGGACCGCCCGCCTCGCCTTCAACATCGAACTGAAATCATCCGACGTGAATCGAACCGTGGTTCAGAATTTGGGCCGCGCAATCATAAAGAAGACAACAATCAAAATCAGCGGCAATGAGGTTATGAGCATTGACGACTCCGACGTATACTACTGCTATCGCGACCTGTGGAAAACAGCCAAAGAGCGCGATAATGCAGCCTACCAGGGTATAGATACTGGCAGAACCCAGAACACGACAAAGCTTCGGGTTGGTGCCGGGGATGCTGAAAACAAAAAAACAGATAAAGCCATAGCGCGGGCATACGGCAACCGCTTCTTTGTCCCGCTTGACTTCGAGTTGCTGGACAGCCACATGCCTTTCTACCAAAGTGCGCTTGGTGATCGTCTGGAGTACGAACTGACATTCAACGACTACAGTCGCGTGATCGTCGCAGAGGATGATGAAGCCGCCAGTTACAATATTGAAAACGTCTGCCTGGAGTTCGAAATGGTCACGCAGAATGACCTCGCTAGATTGATCCGAACCCAGTATGCAGGACGCCTAGCCATCCTCTACGACAGGGTGCTCCGCCACCGCAAACTAACACGTAACAAGTCTGACACTCTCTGGAACATCAACCTGAACGTGCCCGCTCGCAGCATGAATATCATTCTTATGCTGTTCGAAGAACCTGACCCCTGGGCTCGCGACACTGAGGACTTCTATAATCCGCTCATCACGAAGGTAGAGGTGTGCATCGAGGGGGTGCCGAATCAGCTGTACAGTCAAGGACTGAGAGCGCACCAGCTGTGGGATGAGACCAAGAAAGAGTTCGCAGCCGGTAGTAAACGTCAATCCGAGGTTGCAATGGCCGCAAAAGACCTGGATCTGGCAGACGTCTCCCTGGGGGAGTTCCTGACCACAAAATATGCACTATGGCTGGATCTGCGAGACACGGACGATGACGGACTACATGGGAGCGGCCGAAGAGTGGTGAATGCCAGCGAGGGCATCACCATCCTGATCACAGAGGAAGCAGAGCCGGCCGGCGCATTGAACGTTTATCTGTACATCGTCATGGATGCACAAATGAATATCGAGGATGGCCGACTCAAAGAAGTGCTCAATTAATGGCGCAGCCCCGCTGCTTCCCAAAGACCCCCACTCCGCTATTATATGTGGCCAGACAGGGTGTGGTAAGACGGTTTTCGCCCTTGACCTGCTCGAAGGCCACTTCCGTGGTGTCTTTGAGCAGATCGTCATCCTTTGTCCCACGATTCGCTACAACAGCACCTACCTAGCCCGACATTGGGTCTGGGCTGACCCAGAGATCTACATAGTCGACCCCGGCGAGCGTCTCCACGACTATCTGCGAGCATTCTATCGCCTATTTGCCGGAGAACACACTTTGTACATCATTGATGACTGTGCCGCAAGCAAGGCTCTAACCAAAAAGAAAGACAGGCTGTCTGAGCTAGCCTTCAGTGGTCGCCACACAGAGCAGAGCGTTTGGGTGCTGACCCAGAAGTACAACTCGGTCTTGAAGGATCTACGAGAGCAGACGCGATGGTGCGCCCTGTTTCACTGTAAGGACCGCGATTCTTTTGAAGAGTGCCTCCGCGAGAACGATGTTATTCCAACAAGAGATGAGCGACTCAAAACTAGGGCGCTGCTGGCAGAGACAAAACATGCAAAACTCCTGTTAAAAACTGACCAGCCGGCTGCATATATGGTTGTTGTTTAGGCCGTAAATGTGGGAAGTGCTACTGCTTTGCCAGATTCTTACCCTCGGAGCCTTTGTGTATATCATCTACGAATATACTAAATTGAAGAGATACGTAAGTCATAGTATTAACCTTTGCCAGCGGTACGCGCAAGTGATACGGGCCACGCACGTAGCAAACATGGATTGCGATGAGATTATTGACGAGCTGTTGGAAGAAGAGGCCGGCGGTCGTGCAGCCAAGGCGGCTACATCTAGTTGCCACGACGGCGCGGCAGCCGGAGCCGCAGGGTCTCGCTCAAGCTCCGTAGGGGCCGCCGGGACGACTAGTGCTAGTAAACGCGAAAGACTAGCAGCGTTGGCCGCCGGAGGACAGGCCAAGGAGTACATGGGGAGGGTCATTACACTGAACCAGGTCGAAAGCCTGGACGATGTAGAAGTTGACAAGCTGTATGCTCGCTATGAAGCGCGCTTGGGAGCTAAGATGACCAAGACCTTGGGGACAGCTGCACTTCAGCTCTATGCCATGGCAGCCAGCTCTTTGCTCCCCATTCCATCTGAAAATCAGTCAAAGCTCGTTGCTGACCTAGAAGATGATCCCTTCGTTGAGCATGCGCTAAGCAATGCTACCTGCCAGCTATACCACCGCTTTGGGATGCTCTTAGCACCCCTGACCACATTACTTACCACTGTTAAACACTGCCAATTTGGACACACATGTCCTCAGACATTTGCGTCTGCGTTCGATGATGACGGAGGTACTGGAACCACAAGCGAATCAGCCACCGGTGACAGTGACTCGACAGACCCTCAGTCAGGAAGGGACAGCGCCTAATGTAAAGAACCCTAAAAAGGTGGAAGCGGGACGAAAGGGCGCTGCCGCGCGAAAGGCCAAACAAGAACGACTGAAGATGGAGCTCAAGGAGATCAAGGAACATCTTGTTCCCACAGGGATGTCACAGGCTGCCGAGACGTCCACCACAAACACCGAACAGACCGTCGAAAACGCACGGGGTGCTGGACCACAGTGGGCAGTCTAGGAATTGCAGGGGCTCTGCTCGTGGGATACAGGTTGCGCAAGGGTGCACTTTCAGGATCGCCACTTGTGAGAGAATCAATCGATCGTCGAGCGGCAGCGCGCCTGACGCCAGTCGTCCCGACCGAAGCTACAGGTGCCGAGCAATTAAAGGATCCTTTTCGTATGCAATAATGAAGATGTCAGCCAGGTAACAACAGTAGCCGCACCAGCGGGAACAGCGTATAAAACACGGCCTCGATTGCCTTGCTAGTGGGTGGAGCTCTGGTCAATGCTCTTGCCTTCAGTGGGTCGAATTACCTCTGTTCAATGTTTCGAAGTTCGGGTCTTGACGAAGAGCGCAAACGTCATGACAAGGCTATAGAATAGCTCCAGGCTGCACGGGATGCATGGACAAAAAAGCGAACCGAAAGGCTTGACTGGATAAATGAAGAGCTCCGACGACAGGGACACGCCGTTCGCACATTCCATGACGTCGATGCCGCAATCCGCGAGTACTCACAAGTCACGGGCAAAATACTTGACCCTCTCGGCCCAGAGCCTCGTCTTTCAGACATGTACGTACCTTCAGGTAACCAAAAAGACCGGGAGATCGCCTTTGTCATTCTAGGAATGGGCGTGACGGGGCTCGTAGCCTATAAAGTAGCCAAAAACTTGTAGCCTAGTAGAGCCGCATCTTGTGTGCACAAGGCCAGTTGCCACGCACACTAGCAATATTAGAGACTTTCACCTCTTGGAATGTCGGCACGACAGCAGCTACAATGGTTCGCGAAACGAAAAAGCTATCCCGACGCCTCGCGGGGCACTACTACAGCCCGAGCGGTTACTGGAAGGGGCTAGCGGCTACAAGAACCTCGCCGCAGCAGCCAGAGTCTCCGAAGATATGGCCCGAATATGGCTCAAGAAGCAGGCCATTTGGCAGATTTATCTTCCGCGCCCTCGCCATGTTCCACGCCCGCGTTTTGGCGTGAAGATGCCGAACGAGGTTCATCAAGCCGACCTGCTCTTTCAACCACACGACCGCTTCCCCCGTGGTCGCAAAACCTACAAGTATGCGCTCACGCTTGTAGATGTGGCATCGCGCTACAAGGAGGCCGAGCCTCTGGCCACAAAAGAAGCCAAAGAGGTCGCTGACGCTCTCTCCCGCATCTACAAGCGGAGCCCTCTTAGCTGGCCGAAGCTTCTTCAGGTTGACCCTGGGCGCGAGTTTATGGGCGCGGTGAGCCAGCTACTGACCAAGCATGACGTTTCTGTCAGACGCGGTCGTGTGGACATACATCGAGACCAGGGGATCGTGGAGCGCTTTAACCGGACCCTGGCTGAGCGGTTGTTTGGGCACCAATACGCCCAGGAGATGCGACTTCCGTCGGGGGCGCGTTCAACGGAGTGGGTGGCTCGACTGCCTGCCGTCGTTAGGGCCCTGCACGGAGAAGTGATCCGCCTCACCGGTAAGAAGCCTAAGGATGCCATCAAGGTTGTGGCTGTGACACAAAATCCCTCTTCTGTTGTTGCTGGTCGCCCCATTGGTCTCAGGAAAAGCTTCCCTCTGGTGTTGGCGTTCGGTACCTATACCAGGATGGCGAGCTGGAGGGTGGAAGACGTCGCGCGACTGATCCAGTGTGGTCCCTCCAGGTGTACCGGCTTGGACGCTCGGTCACCAAGCCTGATGAGCCTGTCCTGTATTATCTGCGAGATGGTCCTGCTCGTGGGTTTGTCCGGGAAGAGCTCCTTGTGGTACCTCCTGATACTCAGCTGCCGCCGGATGGCGTACTTGCTCGCTGAGTACCGCACCCCCTCGTTTTCGGTTGCACTCTAGGCACCAGAGGCGCACATTTCCCTTGCAGTGCCCCTTGCTGTTATCCAGCCTGTCTACACTGAACTGCTGCGTGTCTTTGGGTTCGTAGGCCCACAGCAGTTCGATATTGCACGCAGCGCAGCGATTCTCTTGGCTCTCTTTGAGCCGCAGGACGTAGTCCACCTTGAGATTGAAATCATGGCTTTTAGCCTGGTCCTGGCGCTTGTAGGACACAAGCTTCTTCTGGATGGCCTTCCTAATGTCGTGCTCTGTGGGTTGCCTGACCTCAGTACCCTTTACTGGTGGACAGGTTACCCGTTCTAGCTGGTGCATATACTCCACACGGGACACGGCCAGGTATACTAGGTTGGACCACTGGAGATAGTCGTCGATGATCCAGACCTTCTGCGGATTGTGGATGGTGAGACCTTGTGAAGAATGTACTGTCAGCGCATAGCCGAGGCGCCAGTCATCAGATTTTATCGCCCCCTCCACAGCCTCCTTTGTGACATATTCGACGTCATTGAGGACGAGCTCTTCTTTTCGATCTGTGCCTGGTATGGTGACCATGATATTCTGTTCCTGCTGTCTTTGGGATGGTATAGGAGCGGTACTGGGGCTTCTGGGAATTTTTCCTTGTGTCTCTGGAGCAACAGCTCCTGAGCCCGGTCTCGGGCCGTCTGGCGGCTGGTTAGGATAAGGTCCTCAGGCCTCCACCGCTCCACAAACCGGTCCCACCCTAGGCAACACGGGAGTGCCTTTCGCATCTCCTGGCACTGGACCTTGTCAGTCTTGAGGCGGATGCGATTTTTTAGGGCTTTGAGGACATCGTGTTTCGCCCTATGGTCTGCTGCGATCTCTTCGCAGTAGTCTGCTTTCTGTCGCAGCCAGTTATGGGGCATCTCTCCAGCGATTGGTGGAGGCTGGCCCTGATCACCGCAGCAGACGACCTGGACCCCACGCTGCTCTAGCCAATCCAAGAACATCTCGAGGATAGGCCTAGGCACAGTGCAGACCTCGTCCCAGATGATGACACGTGGGATGAACTTTTGGCCCATGCGGTCAGGCGCCCAGTCATTCTGGTCGCTCCACCGGAAGAAGCTGTGGTAGGTCTGGGCTTTGACGCCTCTGCCTCTCTTCTCCTTGGCGAGGCGGTGGGTCGGGGTGAACACCAGTGGGTCTCTCACCCGGAAGAGCTCGATAGCTCTCGTGGTTTTTCCGCTACCCCCTCCGCCGTTGAGGTAGCTCAGCCGGTGTCGAGTCAAGGGGTCATCGTAGTGTGGCGCGGTGCTGGGTGGGAGGTTTTTTTGTTGCCTTTTATACTCTATCTTGGGGAGGTATGCAGCGTGTTCCCGTGGCATGTACAGCTGCTCACCCTTGTCGCGCCACTGGGCTGGGGATACTGAAGGAAGGAATGGCTCATTGAGCAGGCAGCTCACGCACCATTCCTCTCCACAGTCGCACAATATAGGGGCTACGTAAGCCTTGACACCCCCGAGCTTGTGCAGCGCGGTCTTCTGGATATAGAGGCTGTCGGTGGCCACCCGGACAGCCTCCTCGGGTTCGAAACGCTGCAGCATGGCGACGAGGTTTATATGGAATAGGCAAGCATGCTGGCCCTCAAGTGGGTGTACTGGGGCTGCGAGCCGTCGTAATATGTTAGAATGTGGCCTAATGGGCATCTTTTGGGCGCGCCAACCAGGGTGCCGCTTCGGCGGGTGTCTCTCACGAGGAAGTCCAGCTCACCCTGGTGGGTCACAAGCCTCCGGGTTAGTCTTTTGCCATCGGCTTTGCTGCCCTGTGTGAACTTTCCGATGAGGCCGCAGCCCTGGTCGCGGTCCTCTGGGAGCCAGACCTCAGTTTGTTTCTTGAATGTGATAATGGCTTCACAGACCTTGAGGTTTTTCAGGAGACCAGACTCTGTAAGAAAGGCAAGCAGGGGCGTTGGGGCCCAGCCCTGCTCTGCGAATGCCTTCCGAACCAGGCAGGGATGACGGGGTGGACTTTTTCTTCGAACTCCCATTCCTGGACCTCGGCAAAGCCGGTGCCGATATCCTGAGGAAGGGGGCCGTTGATCGAAACACGGGTCATGCGGTGGGTGGGGTGCCCAAACCGCTCGAAATATGGCTTAGCCCCACCTTTCCCTCGGAAGCTGGCGGGGTAACAGGCTTTCATGTCAATGCTGACGATGTCCCTCGTATCGTAGTCCATTGCATTCCAGAGCCCGCCAGGGCCGTGTTCCACACAGGCCTTCTGGATGTCGTCGAGGAGGGCGGACGGGGTCGGCTTCCAGCCGTTGTGCTCTTTTGCCATGATGCTGGCTGCGTGGTTCACACCGAAGGCCTGGTCGGCCAGGGCCTCGTCGCCCAATATGGCACAGGCTTCTTGGAGTAAACGGTGGGCCTCCTGCGTCCTGAAGGTGCGACCGTCTTGGAGCACAAACTGGTAGACGTTGAGCTGTTTATCTCCACCGCCGAGAAGCCAGACAGCTAGTGGCTCATCCTGAGTGGTCTCTCTGATTGCTTCCCAGACGTCGCCCTCGTAGATGTAGACCTGCCTGGTAGCGGGAAAGTGTAGGTCTTTGGACCAGGCGTGGCCGTTGTGGCAGATAAGTTCTATGGGCCGATAGTTATCCCGCAGGATAATTGCACGTTTGAGGACCTTCTCAAGACCTGCAACGTCCTCGACCGTGGCGCCTCTGTCATGGACCCTCTCCTCCCACTCCTGTATTTTCTGCCTTCTTGTGGGGGTAATTACAAGCGTCTAGTCCGTCATTCATAATCCAGCCGTCGTCCATTAGAGAATATCCGCGTCCATAATCCAAAGACCTATTCCATTTCTATATAACAGTATTAGCACCAAATTCAAAAAGACAATCATAGTATACATAAACATAGGCTTGTTTTGCCCTGACCCCTGAGGGCACCTTCGAAATGCTCCACCACTCTTTGTGCAACGCAGTTGAGGTCGCCATCTCTCATCGGGGACAAATTAGCAGGGTCTGGCTCTCTGAGCGGATAGAGGCCGTAAACGACTGCAGTGACAGGGTAGGCATTATTGTAATAGACCTTGTCGATGCCGGTCAGAACACCGGGCGCAGTGACTCGGGTAAGCACGACCACAGCCTCTCCCTTCTTTCTCTCCGTCCTCACTGGGTCGAACTTGTCTTCCACGACCCACCTCACCTCATCTAGAAGACGCAGGAACTTTATCCTCGTGATATATTCATCCCCTGGAAGGGCCCCGAGGAGCCTTGCCGCTCTCTCGTCTGTCATAGTGGCGTCCAGGAACATACGGGCCCTGTCTTTGAAAGCGTCGTCGATGCCCGGTAGCTCCATAAAGCACCATGTAGAGAAGACCGCGGCGGCGCCGTCGACTTCGAATTCGTCTTTGGCGTCATCAATTATGTCAACACACGGCTCGTCGGTCGGGAGCCGCACCGGGGGAGGAACCTGGGTGTCCAGGTCGATGAATTGCCTTTCGGGGGCTGGCATTTTTGCAAGAATCCCAGGACCTTCCCGGCCGATCCGACTGGCTAGAGACTTGGGCCACTCCCCCCAAGGGTGTGGCCGTGCCAGTCCTTCCGTGATTCGCCGCAGGTGCGGGAGCCGCTCGGTAGGTTTCTTTTGCACCCTGCGCATAGGCTCTGGCTCGCAGCGCGACCGTGACCTCGTCGTCGAGTTGCCGCAGCTCACGGGCGCGCTGTCCTTTCTTACGGAAGTCTTCCACATCACCTCGAAGGGCGGGAAGCCTTCCAGTTTTAAGCGCTCGAACGACTCTCTTTAGAAACTCGGCGGCGCGGGCCTCATCGATCGCCCTAATGATGTCGGGTTTGTTACCCTTGGAAGGCAGATCATATTGCTTTGCTAATGTGCGGAGCTCTTTGACTGTCTTCATCTGTAGGGTATACTAGGGTATACTAGGTGATAACATATATCTAAATGGAATTTACATGGGGTCTATTTTGACTGTCTTCATCTGTAGGGTATACTAGGTGATACTAGGTGATACTAGGTGATAACAAATCTCTAAATGGAATTTACATGGGGTCTATCTTAGCCAAGCGTGGAAAACCCTTTGCTTCTGCCGCCAGGCCTTAACCCAGTCGGCGGCGCGGGCCTCGGCTATCGCCCTAATGAGGCCGATTTTATTGCCCGTGGAAGGCCGTAGAAGTTACGTGGGGTCTATCTCAGCCAAGCGTCGAACTCAGCCTGAAAGACCCTTCGCTTCTCCCACCTTAAGCGAGACCCTTCGCTTCTCCTCCCTTAATAAAGTCGGCGGCGCGGGCCTCCATGGCGCGATACTCGGCTATCGCCCTAAGGAGGCCGGTTTTGTTGCCCGTGGAAGGCAAATCATATCGCTCTGCTAGTACGCGCAGGTCTTTGACGCGCAGAACTTTGAGTGGCCTCGTCTCTAGGAATATCTCCCACTGGGCCTTAAAGCCGGGGGCGAGGGGCACGACGGCGCGATACACGGCTATCGCCCTAAGGAGGCCGGTTTTGTTGCCCGTGGAAGGCAAACCATATCGCTCTGCTAGTTCGCGCAGCTCTTTGACGCGCAGCTCTTTGAGTGGCCTCATCTCTAGGAATGTCCTCATCTTTAGGGTATACTAGGGTATACTAGGGTATACTAGGTGATAACAAATCTCTAAATGGAAGTTACGTGGGGTCTATCTTAGCCAAGCGTCGAAACTCAGCCTGAAAGACCCTTTGCGTCTGCCGCCAGGCCTTAACATTTTCGTTTACATATCCGCAGCCTCGGCACAGTGAGAGGCGGTTTAAAACACCTACCCCGCACCTGAGGCAGGGCTTTGTGCCACCGCCCCTTCGGAGCCGAGCAAGGTGGACCTTACAGTGATCCCCCAGGCAACTCCGACCACAGAGCTCCGTGGAGCTCAATGTAAGCCACTGACATGTGTGTTTCCTTCATCGTATCTCTGGTATCTCCATCGATATGTATGTTTAATAGGTGGTTGCGGCGTAGAGCCTGGGCCGGCAAGGATGGTGGGCCGTCCCGAGGCTCTACAGAGTATGCGCCCAGCATGCGACCGCGGCTCCGCGCCGGGCGGCCGAAGAGGCCTCAGCCTAAGCAAAAAAAGTCCATTCGCATCGGCACAGTGTAAGCTCTCATGTCTTACCTCTCGTTTCGCTCTCAAGCTTTCCCCCCGTGGTCTGCTCCCCCTCTCTGTGCTCCCTCCCTTAGCCTGCTTCCCCGCTTCCCCCCTATGGTCTGCTCCCCCTCCCTGTGCTCCCCCGCTCCCCCTCCCTGTGCTTCCCCCTTGGCCTGCTCCCCGCCCCCCCTGGGAAGCTCCCCCTCCCTGTGCTCCCCCCTTGGCCTACTCCCCGCTCCCCCCTTAGGAAGCTCCCCCTCCCTGTGCCCTCCCCCCTTGGCCTACTCCCCGCTCGCCCCCGTGGTCTGCTCCCCCTCCCTGTGCTCGCCCCCTTGGCCTGCTCCCCCCCTTGGGAAGCTCCCTCTCCCTGTGCTCCCTTGCCTACTCCCCGCTCCCCCCGTGGGAAGCTCCCCCTCCCTGTGCTCCCCTCCCTTGCCTACTCCCCGCTCCCCCCTTGGGAAGCTCCCCGCTCCCTGCAGTTGGTGAAGATTTCTTTGACGAGCACATTGAATGAGTATTTGCTGCTGTGTCACTTCCATATTAAAATCAGTGACATTTGCAGTCAGGATCGGACGTACTGTTTCTTGCTTCGAGGCGTGTACCTTTCTTGGTGATAAGGCAGAAATGCTGATGGGTACTGCTCATGTGCAGGAAGAGCAGGTGTATTACGCTAATGGCACACCTCATTGTGTGTGGTTCACCAGGTCATATCAGATATAAATCAAAATGGCGTATAATTTTGAAAGCAATCATGAAGACAAGTCATTATAACTTTCAATTTTGCGTTATGAATGGGCAATTCCCACTATAGCTCAAGTTAATCCCTGGACAATGCTGTCTGGCCTCGATGACAGCGAGCGGTGCACAGACACCAGGCTGGCCTCTTTGGCTGTGGTTCGTCAATCCGAGCGCTTCCCTGTCTTTAACCCAGAATATATTTTTATTCGATGATAACGGGTATATTTTAGACCTGAATTTGCCAAAATTATCATAAATTTAAGCTTATTGTTCCTTTCTTTGAATAATAGGAATATTTTATCCATATTATCATATTTACACCTGTTATCAATAGTTGAAAATCCGCTCCATGTAACATAGGCTAGAGATCATGAGAACAACCCGTGTACCAGTGTCGCCGACACCGGGGCAAGACAGCATTGTCGAAGGATTAATGTGAAAAGGCTCCATTGGTAATGATCCAACCGATGGTACGATAAAGGGGTGTATGTTATTTCTGTCCAGTTTCTTCAGCAAAAGCATGATTGAACCACACTTGGCACTTGTTCAGGCAACAGAGCACCGATAAAAGAGTGATGTACTGCCGCCAACCCGTGGTGAAACATGGACAAAGCTGCTGTCTGGGAACATTATCTAGTTCTTAATCCATTATTCCCTGATCCTCTCAAGCTTGGCTAGGTGAAAGAAGATGGCTTATGATCTGATAGTTCAATTGTCAAACATGGCACCTGCTCGTGTAGATCATTGTCGACAACAAAGGTGTTTTGAGTGGCCTCGTCTCTAGGAATATCTCCCACTGGGCCTTAAAGCCGGGGGCGAGGGGCACGACGGCGCGATACACGGCTATCGCCCTAAGGAGGCCGGTTTTGTTGCCCGTGGAAGGCAAACCATATCGCTCTGCTAGTTCGCGCAGCTCTTTGACGCGCAGCTCTTTGAGTGGCCTCATCTCTAGGAATGTCCTCATCTTTAGGGTATACTAGGGTATACTAGGGTATACTAGGTGATACCAAATCTCTAAATGGAAGTTACGTGGGGTCTATCTTAGCCAAGCGTCGAAACTCAGCTTGAAAGACCCTTTGCGTCTGCCGCCAGGCCTTAACATTTTCGTTTACATATCCGCAGCCTCGGCACAGTGAGAGGCGGTTTAAAACACCTACCACGCACCTGAGGCAGGGCTTTGTGCCACCGCCCCTTCGGAGCCGAGCAAGGTGGACCTTACAGTGATCCCCCAGGCAACTCCGACCACAGAGCTCCGTGGAGCTCAATGTAAGCCACTGACATGTGTGTTTCCTTCATCGTATCTCTGGTATCTCCATCGATATGTATGTTTAGTAGGTGGTTGCGGCGTAGAGCCTGGGCCGGCAAGGATGGTGGGCCGTCCCGAGGCTCTACAGAGTATGCGCCCAGCATGCGACCGCGGCTCCGCGCCGGGCGGCCGAAGAGGCCTCAGCCTAAGCAAAAAAAGTCCATTCGCATCGGCACAGTGTAAGCTCTCATGTCTTACCTCTCGTTTCGCTCTCAAGCTTTCCCCCCGTGGTCTGCTCCCCCTCTCTGTGCTCCCTCCCTTAGCCTGCTTCCCCGCTTCCCCCCTATGGTCTGCTCCCCCTCCCTGTGCTCCCCCGCTCCCCCTCCCTGTGCTTCCCCCTTGGCCTGCTCCCCGCCCCCCCTGGGAAGCTCCCCCTCCCTGTGCTCCCCCCTTGGCCTACTCCCCGCTCCCCCCTTGGGAAGCTCCCCCTCCCTGTGCCCTCCCCCCTTGGCCTGCTCCCCCGCCCCCCTTGGGAAGCTCCCTCCCAGTGCTCCCCGCCTACTCCCCACTCCCCCCGTGGGAAGCTCCCCCTCCCTGTGCTCCCCTCCCTTGCCTACTCCCCGCTCCCCCCTTGGGAAGCTCCCCGCTCCCTGCAGTTGGTGAAGATTTCTTTGACGAGCACATTGAATGAGTATTTGCTGCTGTGTCACTTCCATATTAAAATCAGTGACATTTGCAGTCAGGATCGGACGTACTGTTTCTTGCTTCGAGGCGTGTACCTTTCTTGGTGATAAGGCAGAAATGCTGATGGGTACTGCTCATGTGCAGGAAGAGCAGGTGTATTACGCTAATGGCACACCTCATTGTGTGTGGTTCACCAGGTCATATCAGATATAAATCAAAATGGCGTATAATTTTGAAAGCAATCATGAAGACAAGTCATTATAACTTTCAATTTTGCGTTATGAATGGGCAATTCCCACTATAGCTCAAGTTAATCCCTGGACAATGCTGTCTGGCCTCGATGACAGCGAGCGGTGCACAGACACCAGGCTGGCCTCTTTGGCTGTGGTTCGTCAATCCGAGCGCTTCCCTGTCTTTAACCCAGAATATATTTTTATTCGATGATAACGGGTATATTTTAGACCTGAATTTGCCAAAATTATCATAAATTTAAGCTTATTGTTCCTTTCTTTGAATAATAGGAATATTTTATCCATATTATCATATTTACACCTGTTATCAATAGTTGAAAATCCGCTCCATGTAACATAGGCTAGAGATCATGAGAACAACCCGTGTACCAGTGTCGCCGACACCGGGGCAAGACAGCATTGTCGAAGGATTAATGTGAAAAGGCTCCATTGGTAATGATCCAACCGATGGTACGATAAAGGGGTGTATGTTATTTCTGTCCAGTTTCTTCAGCAAAAGCATGATTGAACCACACTTGGCACTTGTTCAGGCAACAGAGCACCGATAAAAGAGTGATGTACTGCCGCCAACCCGTGGTGAAACATGGACAAAGCTGCTGTCTGGGAACATTATCTAGTTCTTAATCCATTATTCCCTGATCCTCTCAAGCTTGGCTAGGTGAAAGAAGATGGCTTATGATCTGATAGTTCAATTGTCAAACATGGCACCTGCTCGTGTAGATCATTGTCGACAACAAAGGTGTTTTCGTGGTGCCATTAGCCAAAACTCGGTAAATACGTGTGGATCAGCGAGATATTCATGTGGATCAACGAATTTAGTTTGTACAGAACAGTGACTGCCTATCCGTGTTCTACAATGAATACAACTATACCCAGAATTGCCCGCTCCAAACGCTATACAGACGATCTTCTCGTTTCGGGTAATTTATCTCACATCGACTCTACGACAAGAGAGATCAGAAACATGGAATGACATCTTTGCGCGTACCGCTTGATGGAATACTAATCAGTTAGTGAACAGTCCACACACACATTCCTTACGTTTTTATACGTGGTTCAGGCTGAAATTTCTAGGATCATTTTGGGCATCTTTATACTGAAAAGAATAAAAACGACGAATGCCCAGGGTCGCCATTTTAGATCCTCAGCTCAGAGGGGTGTGGAAATAGGTTCAAAATGACCCCAATAATATACGCTATGAAGTTCTGATCTTTTGGAGGGTTTCTGAGAAAGTGTGTTTACATTTTGGAGGAGCCTCTACCCCCGGCCTGATAGAGCTGTCCGGAAATTTGGAAAGGAAATTCTCATTCAGAAAACCAACCTTCATTCGAAAATACGAATACTTCTTCAAGTTCTTTCTCTAGACTTCTTAGATATCAATATGCACAGCGAAATATCTTCAAATTGACGTCATTTTAAAATCCAAGATGGCCGCCAGTTTAGCTTTCAAGATGCTCAGAATTTAAAATACCAATCCTGACTGCAGAAATTGGGAGTTAACTTTAACGTAAAATTTCTAGAGGACTGTGGAGCCGAGATAGACGGAAAATTATCTGGGGTACGGCGCCCATTTTCAAATCCAAGATGACGGCCGTCAGTTCAGTGAAAAAATATCAACAAATTATTTTATATGTCTTAGCCTGACATCAGCATGCCCTAAAAGTTAAAGTTAAATCCAGATATGCATATTGATTACGCAAGTTGGCAGTCTATAGCGGGAATGGAGGGAGGGCGGGATGACTGGAAGGAGGGAGTGTATATGGAATAGCGTACAAGTGATGTTACCAGTATGTTTCAAATAAATAGATTACATACCGGTAATATCAACTGTATACACTCCTTCATCCCATTTATTAAACCATTGTTTTAAAAATGACGGTGCTCCGCCAATAATATTCACAGGAACCTTTACGTACAGCTCAAGTTTCGTGACCATAGGTCAACGGGATCGAGGTCAAATGAATCCAGGAGAGATTTTATTAGGGACAAGTGTTAAGAGATGAGACAACTCGTCTATACACGCTTTTTTAAAACCTGCGCGCGATTTCAATTTTTTTAAATTTCAAGATTGCTCAAATATTTTAAAATAGCGCAACGGAGCCATACACGTTTTGAAAATGCGCAAACTGTTATTTTCTTCGATATTCGTTGTGAAATGCTCAACCACACAATTATACATCAAGGCATGCATTTTTAAGTTATATATTTGCAGAATGGATAAGAATCGAAAAATCGGCCGATATATGTTAAAACGGAAACGCCGGATTATGATGGAGAAAATATCATAAATAAAAAATTAGACCTGGGTAAGAGCAAGTCCTGCTAATCAGTGTCCTTCATGAATACACCCTATTGTGATCAGTAGGTCTGATGTTATTGTTTCCATCAACTGTAAACCCAGATTGATACAGATTAAACCAGCGAGGTATTCTGAAAGTTTAATTATCTTATTGCTTTGTTCTCGTACAACTTCCTTCTGATGTTCATTGTTTCATACTGTATATTTTTTATTTGCAGGTGAATACAAGCGAGACCCCGGAGATGTTCAAAGATTCACTTGTTTTGGGGAAACCACGAACAGAGCCAGGTGGGCGACAATATATACCAGATATAACTTTATCAATACAAAGTCACAATTCGAACTCAAAGGATTGTGGACACTGCGGTAGCAAATGATCTAGACATGTCCGTCCTTTGGCATGTAACCCCCCTCCCTTCCACGCCAATGGACTTTTCACTCGTGTTCCGAAACGGAGAGCTAAATCTTATGACTTTGTAGATTATAATATTGGGGTCATTCTGGGCCTACATGCATACGTTCCCGAGCTGACAATCATGGGTAAATTCGAGATGGCGGATATGGGATACCAGAAAAGTGATATCTTTTTCTTCTTCAAAATTTTGCTTTTTACGGGATAAAAGTCACGCTCATACTATTCAGCTTGTATTACTGACGTCCCTACTCTCTTTGTTCCCCCGCTGATTCACATCGCCGAGTTCGCGCCTCTTGGCCGCAAGGGGGCGCTTTATCTGGTTACCCAATCGCCGTGCCGTAATAGCTCGGAGATAAGCAGATTCCTCATACTAACCACGACTGGGTAACTACCTCACGTGATCGAAATTACGTCATGCCTTCATGATAGTGAGATCACGACTCTCACATTATGTGGAAGCCATGCCAAAATTTTGACAGCGACACGCTCTCTTACCGCATCTCTCAAAGGAACTTTTCCCCATCTTTTTTATAGTCAACATTCAATTCAAAATCTGAAACAATTGAACGGTGTTTTTACATTACCATTCAGGCAGCTTGATCTCCTTATATACTCAAGACGATAAAGCGTGATCAGTGGGATATTAACAACATTTACAGGGATTTTTTTGTTAATTATTTGAAGGTATCAGTGAACAAATGTTTGCAATCAGTTGACGAACCTTACTAAACAATGGAGGAAGTTATCCAAAAATCTGTTCACTCTTAACTCAGAAATTAACGTAATTAGAGCTGTTTTGCCGTAGTTTATTGTTAGTTTTGCCGTTAACGACATATGAACGTTTGAAAAGGGAGACAACTCATATTGCCAAGACTCTTCCGAAAGAGTGATATTCATTGGTCATTGGTGGTTGGCCTGTGCAGAGCGCCCCCTTACGGGCAAGAGGCGCGAAATATGCGATGTGAATCAGCGGGGGGAACAAGGAGAGTAGGGACGTCAGTGATACAAGCTGTTTATCAGCGTTGATAAAAGTGTGCAGAATCTATTTCATCAGATCATTATTTACCATTTATCACAAAGGCTCTTGCGAAGAGAATTGCATAAAAGAAAAATTCGAAAAGTTGAACCGAAAAGTCGGTATGCAGAATCACCCCGTTCCAGGCTACAGTACCAGGGTGGGAATTAAGAGAAAATAATTTGATCAGTGATTATTATTGAAAGCTTAGAATTTGATCAGCAAATTACTTTGTCCATGCTATCGCTATGGCATTTTGATTGGTTAGTGTCCAAATTTGATCAGTTATTCTGATCATCGACCCGTATTTCTATCCCTGAGTACACCCCAGATCGTCCAGTCCAGATAGGTTAAATTGAAATCGCCAAAAAAGCTTCTAGTTTGGACAGGCATTCTGTACTGCTGTTTTGATTGATTCACGTAGTTTTGTCGAGGCTTCTTCCGGACAGTTCGACCAAAGTGAACCAATTAGCGTGCTATAAGGTCTATAGGAAGCTTCATAAAATAGATAAAAGTCCTTAGTGTTTGGGGCTTGTGTTTGGTGGGGCTGATGACGTCACATCCGGTCAGGTTTTTCACTAAAAAAATCTCTCCTGGACTTAACGTATTTGGTGTTCTATTGAATCTCTTGCTCAGTACAATAAGGCTAGGGTAGGAGCGTTGAACCATGCGCAGTCTGGGAGTAGTATGAAAACGGAGGTTTGTTGTAAGTGTCGGGTGTATGCTGGAAATACCTCTTCCGTATTTGTCGTGCTTGGTGTTATATTGAATCTCTCGGTGTGTAGAGTAAGACTAGGGCGGTGCGTTGAACTTTGAGGCCATTGTACACATGCGCACTCGGGAACTAGCATAGAAAGAGCATTCGATGTATGGTTTCGTGTGGGATATGTGCCACCGACAGAGGTGAAATCGAGGCCACTGATAAGGTCTTTGTCTGGGGAGCAATCTCCACTAGGGTGGCGTCATTGTGCGCATATGCACTCGGGACGAGATGTTTCGTTGGGACCAGCTCTTCGTATCAGCGGTTCGATTCTTAGTATCAGTCCGTAGGCTTTCATAATCAGCGAGTGAGTGAGTGAGTGAATAGGGTTTAACGTCGCTTTCAACATTTTTTTCAGCTATATCACGAAGGGGAAGGGAAGGGAGGGGAGGGGAGGGGGAGGGGAAGGGGAACCTACTTGTAACAGAGCCGATCTAATGCTGCCATTTTATAGTGCTGTCCCACTGAAATATCATGCCGTAGGCAGACATGACACCCCACTCAGTCACATTATACTGACACCGAGCGAACCAGTCCTTGTTCTATCCTCTTAATACTGAGCGTAAGCGAGGAAGCAACAAGTTCCATTTTTCAAGTCTTAGGTATGACCCGGCCTGGGATCGAATCAGAATCAGCGAGTAGGCTCTGTGCGTCTGCATCAGCATGTGGTGTCTCGGCCTCTGTTGTCGCCTCATATCGTAGTGTCTGGTGAACGTTAGTCCACACTTCGCCGGTACCCTGGTGGGCTATAGGGTTCAGGCTGCACCACCAACGGAGCACGCATACCTGCAATGTCGTCCCAGAAGAGCCTGAGCGAGGGAGAAGAGGATCCCACCATTTGTGATCGAATTGTAACAGCGGCTATTAATATCAACGCCGCGGTTCTCAAGGACGCAGGACACGATAACTTGAAACATGCGTTCATCGATTACCGCATAAGATTTATACACTGTTATAAATTACCGTTATTTCACAGTAAATGTATGTTGGAGTTCACAGTACATTCAATCGTAAACACATTAATCTGTAAATTGAACTGTGATATTTCAGTTGACATCAACTGCAATGGGTAAACTGCGCACACACGTAACATAAAATTCTTGTTTTCTCTGAAAGGAGGTTGATATCTTTGCACACGAAACGCTCAGTTGCAGGAAACATCCGACATCTGCGTTGTTCGATACAACGTTTAGAGCATTAACAGAACACGCGCTGGGACGGACGCAACGGCTAACTTTAATTTTCGGTCAAAAGTACGGTTTGGTTTTGGTTTTATCCATCGTTACATTTGATGCTAAATACTACGCTAACGTTCTGTCATTATTATTCGACTTGCATATGCGAAGGTGGGTTTTATCTGACTTGGAGTTGTATCCTACTATTCGTGTAATAATAGTACAGATTCGTTCGTGATTATTTATGAAGCTTGTGGTGATCGCATTTGTAAACACGAAGAGCAATGGCCATTTCGGCCTTCCAGTGACCTACGTTGCCGCGAAACCGATAATTGTAGACAGTGGTGCCACGTAATTGTATTGTTTAAAGAATGTTAAAACAACGGTAATTGTAAATTACAGGGCTACCCAAGTTTTACAGTTGAATGCCTGTCAATAAACGGTAATTGTAAAATAGGGTGCAACGTAATTTTACAGTTGAATGTACTGGCACCTTTTCTGCCAGTACATTTAACTGCAAAATTACGGTGTGATTTATAAAAGTGTAGTGTTGGAATTTATTTATTTATTAGCAGGAATGCCCTCTTCCAGTAGGTCCTGACATAGCAGAAAGATATACACGAAATACATAAGTACATGTCAAAAAAGACAAGTAAAACAACAGTATATTCCACCGGCAAATAAATAGTATAAAATAACATAACAATATGTGAAATAAACACTGTGTTTTTACCGCATTTTTTAGAGCCATGCTTCCTACGCTTTGAGCCATCGTGAAAACCACGCGTCGCTGGGAAGTGGTAATAAGATTACGATCCACAAAGGCTCTACAAAATGCGGATAAAACACGAAAAAAAATCTGTTTAAGGACATGTTGCTATTACACTATATTGGATTGCCCGAAGACGCTTACATGTAGGTGTGGACCAGAGCAACTGATCGATGAATAAGGACAAACACGAACATGGCCGACGATGCACCCAACAAGGGCGGCTTCTAAAATGGTGGCTTCTCATTGGACAAGAGCGAAGATGGCCAACAATGAGTGTGATAAATGGACAAGAGCGTTATATATGTGTGTGTGTGTGTGTGTTTGTTTGGGAAATCTTACTCCCCAACACATTCACTCATCCACTCATCCACAGATCACTCTCACTCACGCCTCACTCATTCATGCATCACGGAAACCCCACTCACTCGTACCCCACTCTATATCTCTCTCTCTCTCGTCTCCTTGCGTCATGGCGTTAAGACAATAAAAGGAAATTAGGGTTACCATAATTAAGTTTATGCGAGGATCAACAAGGTCGCTTTCCAGTGTTAACGTGATTATAGTTTTATTCATTTTTGTAAATGTTGATTGTGAGTTATCGCCCTTATATTAGACTCTCCAACATTGTAACACGTGGTTGGTGTTCCTCGGCTACCTGGAATTTGTTTCTGGAAAATGTCAGTGATGGATTTGGTTTCTCCAGTTTGCTACAGAAATGTAGGGAACGTCACGTTTAAGTTTTTCCAGTCCCACAGCTACGGACAATCTGGGTCATGAGGTCGCGCCGAACGTGGTGTCGTGAAACGTCGAAATCTGGCCCCTGACTCATGTCAACCACTGATGATCTGTTGGCCGTTTGGATCCATGCAAATTTAAGGACCCGTCTGGTGTTAAGAGTGTGTAATGACTACACTAGTGGACAGTCTTTGCAAGATATGCTGGTATGCGTTGTTGGATGAACCGTGTGATGTCCCCTGCATATCATCAGTAAGCTGGGTGAGTTCGTCGCGGGGGGGGGGCAAGGGGTATTTTCGTACTCCGTTTTGGGGTAATTTTCATTATCCGTTCTCAGTTCTGATGAAAACTAATTTTGCGTACACACGTTCTGGACATATTCCACGTTCACCGTATTTTCCTATTTTTAATTCTCTGTTCTCTGTTCCACCAAGTTATAATTTTGCGTTCCTCGTTGTGTGAGATTCGTTATTTACGTTCCCGCTCACACCGTCACTCTCGTATGCTTGTCTGCAAGAGGGGACGCAACTCTAGCGGATTCAGCTCTTCTGTGTGCGTTGAAACAACCCTGTTGTGGAGAATGACGTGATCATGAGTGCAACAACTACTTTCTTCTTTCGTTGGTTGGCTCGTTTATGACACGTGCTAAAGAAATCCCCACAAATCCTCTTCTTCGATTCCGTGGTCCAATTTTGAAATTCCAATGGCGGCATAGGCCTACAATTTTTTCTATAAATCCACATCCGAAAACCGTCCTTAAATATTACTCAAATTACTTATATGGGTTATTTTGTTTACAGTTTTGGAGCAAGGGCGGGTCTACGGAAGGGGGGGGGGGGGGGGGGTTCAGGGGATTCCGGACCTGCCATGAGGGATCAGCGAACCCTGAGATTCCATGTAGAAATGAATGTGGATTATGTAATTAGAGTATCTATAGGTGTATTAAACAGACCATCATCTATTCATGTAGTTTGTGAGTGTACTATTTAAGTTGGAGTTTCAATATGTATCTAAAATCAGATATTATCGCCGCGAGCGCACCACGTGTAGTGATGTGTTATAGGCCAGTAGACCTGTTTTGTTTGTGTTAAACCAGGAAGTCAAAAGTTGTCAGGCGTATTCTTCAATATCGATGAGTGTTTATGCGAAACAAATGTGAAAATAGAACAATAAATCTACCTACATTGTGATCAGATTTATTTCCGGGAAAACGCGTAAAACGCATCTCCCGCAACTTGGAACCCCGGAGCTTCCGGGGCCTAGGCGGCCCTGAACCCTCGCCTGTCAGGCTGTGACGATCGCTTATTTTAGCTTTGTGTAAATGAATCGGTATCATATTGGTTCTAATGTTCCATGATGTAAAAGTCATCGTTTTTTTTACCTGTAAATATAACTAGAAAGTCAAATGGATTCAGGCATGAAGTATGGTTTTTTCAATATCGATGCGTGCTTATAAACAAACGTGAAAATAGAACCATAAATCTGCATACATTATGTTCGAATTTATTTCCTGGAAAATGCTTAGAACGCATCTCCGGAGTCTAAGAATTCGGAGCTTCCGGGGCCTAGGCGGCCCCTGGACCCTCACCTGTTGGGCTATGAGGATTTCCTTGTTTTATCTTTCTGTGAATGAACCGTATCGGTAGGCATCTATGTTTCCCTTCCATGAACTAAATGCCATCGTTTTGTATGTTTTAAATATAACTAGAAAGTCAAATGGATGCAGGCATGAGGTGCGATTTTTTCAATATCGATGCGTGCTTATAATTGCGAGAAAATCGTGAAAATAGAGCCATAAATCTGCATACATTATGATCAGTTTTATTTCCGGGAAAACACTCAGAACGCATCTCCGGCGATGTAGGACCCCGGAGCTTCCGGGGCCTAGGCGGCCCCTGGACCCTCGCCTGTTGGGCTGTGATAGTCGACCCCTCCTCCTATGAATTTTGGCTGCATCCGCCCTTGTGGAGTATATAATGAAATATGTTGTCAACTGTGGACAATTTCCAACGTTTTCCGATGTTTACTCCGCTGCATGTACTGACATTAACAACACTATTAAACAGCGTGGTAGCTAATAAAGACACACTTGAGTTCTTCAAAATAGTTTTTTCTTCGTTCTTCGTATTTGGATTATTTTTTTATTTTTTCTCCGTACTAGAGATATATTTTTTGACGTTCACACGATCGCTTACACCCCCTTGCCCCCCCTCTTCGTCGGCTGGTTCAAAATCAAAATAGGGTCCACATTTATCATGGTTGTGTGCGAATTCAACTCACTCGTTACTGTGTCGCAGTTTATATTTCTACATGAGAAGTGTTACTTATCTCATATTCTTTTTCTACATGAGAAGTGTTAGCTTACCTCATGTTCAGTTCCGACATGAGAAGTATTAGTTTGCCTCATGTCCGGTTCCTACGTGAGGAGTATTAGTTTGCCTCATGATCCCTTTCTACATGAGAAGTATTTAGTTTGCCTCATGATCCATTTCCGTATGAGAAGTGTTAGCTTACCTCATATTCTTTTCCTACATGAGAAGTGTTAGCTTCCCTCATGTTCAGTTCCTACATGCCAAGTATTAGTTTTTCCCCATGCCCAGTTCCTACATAGAAGTATTAGTTTGCCTCATGATCCATGTCCATATGAGAAGTGTTAGCTTACCTCATATTCTTTTCTCACATGAGAAGTGTTAGCTTTCCTCATGTCCAGTTCCTACATGAGAAGTATTTAGTTTGCTTCATGATCCATGTCCATATGAGAAGTGTTAGCTTACCTCATATTCTTTTCCCACATGAGAAGTGTTAGCTTTCCTCATGTCCAGTTCCTACATGAGAAGTATTTAGTTTGCCTCCTGATCCATTTCCATATGAGAAGTGTTAGCTTACCTCATATGCTTTTCCTACATGAGAAGTGTTGCTTTCCTCATGTCCAGTTCCTACACGAGAAGTATTTAGTTTGCCTCCTGATCCATGTCCATATGAGAAGTGTTAGCTTACCTCATATTCTTTTCCTACATGAGAAGTGTTAGCTTACCTCATGTTCAGTTCCGACGTGAGAAGTATTAGTTTGCCTCATGTCCGATTCCTATCAATGTTAGGGATGCTAGCCCTTATATGGTTATCACTGATTATCAGCCCATACTTGTGAATCACAAGGTGATCACATTAGTCTGAAATTATTTCCATATTTTGGTTAGACCGTTAATAATGAAATTCAGTAATAAGAAATTAGGTATTTGTAAACATTTGAATTTTCATAGTGTCCTATAATTGTACAGTTCACCGTACTATAATTACTATTGATGCTTTCTTAGGATCAAACAGTGTTTGATAGAATTTATACTCTCTTCTCCTTTTCATACTTCAAATTTTGATCTCTTGTCAGAGTGTGTACTATTAGTATGCTTATGGAGACATTCATTTTAAGCTGCACCTTGATGGACCATCAATTGTTGATAAATTCCAATGGTGAGCATGGGTAGTCATTGAACTATACTCAGTGCTGGAGTGCACTAGTCTACAAGCATGCAACATTACAATTCAAGCATGCACTTGAGCATATATCGGTCTATTTGTCACACTCAGTGGCTGGGTAATACCATATTCATCATAGTACCGCTTATTAACATTGATTGATTGGGCAGATATATCAGTTGAGCGATTGGCCACACACCCTAAGACATTTGTCATAATTTTGGGAATTGACTTGCCATGAATTTTTTATTTTAATAAAATTATTCACTGCAATGTTTTTGAAAGAGAAAATGGAAGCAGTTAATATCATACATGATTTCTATTCTATGGTAGGTTGCCCATTAGCCTTTGTTCACTATTTATATTTATGAAGTGTCATGCACTTACTTATACATGGCAAATTCAGTGCCTTGTGAGCTGTAAATCTTCATTCTTAAAATATCTAAGAGACTAATTTAAAATCATCTTGAGTGGCTGTGAATTTGTTAAAAATTGCTAAATTCAACTTAGATGAAGATTTTTGTGAGAATTTGCACACTTTTAAACTGAAGCACCTAAAATTTCAGGGGTATTACTGGCATGGCATAATTTTATTGATTGCAATTACAGGGGAGGTTGACACCATTTGCTAATGTACATTGTACACAGCTAGTTTAATTGCTGGGGAGGTTGACCTCATTTGTCACTATATTTATTCAAATGACCTAACCAGATTTTCTGGGTATTGTGTTTGTCTTTCCCAGCAAACTGAGCTCATTCTCTGACCTAGTCTATCTCGAGCATAAATGATATTTTTATGTGTGTGCATGTATGGATCTTTCGTCAACGCTAGGGTGTCACTGCGTTAAGACGGGCGTTGAGCACGCCTCCTCCTCTTCCTACTCTGCCTTGTCTTCCTCATCTTCTTAATCCTTAATCCTTCTGCTCATTCCTGTTCACTCCTGTCAACTGTGCGCCCCGAGTGGGTACTATGCGAGTTACTGCTTTCCGATGACGTAATGGGTCAAAGGTCAATTCTCGATCCCCACCCGGACCGGTGACAACGTTAGGCCACACAACCGACATCGAAAATACTTGTTCTATACTATGTTCCGAGTGCGATGGGGCAGAGTATATTACTGCCCAGACAAGTCGATAGAAGTGGCCTAGATCTCACCCGCGCCGTTGACACTCATTCCACACCGAATCATACATCAAATGCCCTTTCCATACTAATCTCAGAGAGGGCATGCATACAATGACGTCAGAGTTCAACGTCAGCACCCAAGTCTTACTAGAAAAAGAAAGGTTCAATAGGACACCAAGCACAACACATTTGGACCAGGTATGGCCCACATATACCCCAAAACCTGCCGTTTCTATGCTATTCCCTGACTGTGCATACGTACGACGACCTCACAGAATAACTTCAATATGGCACCAAACACGCTACATTTGGACCAAGCATGGCCCACTAATACCCAAACTCACCTCAAATGTCCTTTCTATAATACTCTCCGAGTGCGCATGCGCACAATGACTTCAACGTTCAACGTTACCACTCCAGTCTCAATTCACCCAGCAAGAGTGTCAATGTAACACAAAATTCATATCCATCCAAAATCTCTCACAACAGGCGTGCCTGTCGAGGTCGCATGTGCACGATGACTCAATGGCGAAGTTCACACAGCATCCTTCAAACCACTGCAGTTGTACTTTATAGCGTTACCCCCCGGGTCGATAGAATGCCCACTGTACTACTTGCTCCACACATACAATTCCTAGTGTTTCATGTTTTGGGTTTAAGTCCGTCTTTCAGGATTTTCTACGGAATATAGTTAGTTTATAAATGATGTAGAATTTATAGAAGTCATCAAATTTTTCATAATGTCTGACCAAACTACAAACAAAGAAAAAAGTTCTCGTGAGCGAGTTTTCGTCTCTTCTTATTATTTTGCATTTTCAGTCGTATTTTCATGAAGTTAAATATGTTTTGATCTTTCATTGTATGCTTGGTTGTCATTTCTTATAGATTGTTAATAGTAAGGGTTAATTATCTTTCATTCAACCATTCACGAATTTCACCGAGGCCTACGTCATGTGGTTCTGCTCAAAGTAATGTCGCCAGACTCGGTCCAAAAAATTAATTTTTCTAAATGTATATTGAAGAACAATATTTGAAGGCTACATGCACGTACCTGTTTTAGTTTCTTTGGGGTTTGCGTGAAATTCAGTATTGATTTGGACTTCATTCTCGGGAATTCTTTACTTGCCAGAGATTAGATCCCCCTGTTTGTGCGTGTGCATTATAAGCGTGGTGCCTGCTTAGTGCGCCCCCAACCCAGATTCTAGTGAATTGCTATGCCAACTGATCGTTTAACCCTATCTGGCCTGGGCGATTTGGGGTGTATCGCAGCCTGGGGGGGGGGGGGGAGGCGGAAAGTGCTCCCCCTCCTATATATTTTCTCTACCACTAAGGCTAGCGCTGAAACTTACCACACAGTATCTTGGGTTCAAGCTCTACCGGGAAATGTAAAATAATCCAAGATGGCCGCCATGATGCACGGAAGCCATTTTCGGCCTTTTTGGGGTCGATATTTCGAAATTTTCATTTTTCCGGTAATAAAATATAAAATAATTGGTTTTGCATAAATAAAATACTTTCAAGGCCTTTTAGGCAGGGAAAATGTGAAGAAATGGAGCGAAAGATTGAAAAACACGACTTTCGCGGATACCACATGGCCGCCATTTTGAAACTACCCATGATCCTCTGCCCTCTGACCCCAATAAGATAAGCTTTAAAGTCACCAAGTTTCAGCCTCCTCGGTTTTGTCGTTTCGCAGCAGCAGAGAAAAGTTCACTAGGGGGGGCACTTTCCGCCTCCCTCCCCCCCCCCAGGCCAGGTAGGGTTAACATAAATAGTGTATATATAAAGGTGGTAGATTGAAAGGCAGTTCCCACATTTAGTTTGGGCAAAAGTTATGACCTGTGAACTGACTCGAGTATGCATATCTCTATGATAAATTTTTACTAAGCCATTACCTAGGTTCAGTTCATTTCCTCGGTTTTTCATTCGAGAAAGTAAGGAGAAAACATATAAAATGACTTGAAGGGTAAACTTGAAAATGATATTCAGAAATTGGTTCTAAATTTGTATAAGTATAAACAAATCAGGAGCTAAATTTATGCCGAAATGGGGGGGGGGGGGGATGGTATCAGGGTGAAATGTCGAAATATGGGGTCTCTATATATAACCCCACGCTTTATATAAATATACATAAAGGCGTGAAACGGACTTTGGGTGAATCGAGAAATAAACGGTTTTCCGCCAAACAAAATACATCAGCATATTCTACAAGTATCACTTTATATATTCCCGTCGTCAAATTAGTAAATTTGGGCAATTTTTTGCCTTTGCCGGGCGATTCAATATCATACGTAACTGTCCGTCCATCTAGGAACAGTTAGATTATGGCGGGCCTCGTTCTCAATTCTGATTGGTCAGTCGCGACAGCTGACCAGTGCGTGACCTCTCTTGCCGAAGGCGTGTCGCTACTGACCAATCAGAATTGAGAACGAAGCCCGCCATAATCTAACTGTTCCTAGATGGACGGACAGTTACGTTGGATTTTGAATCGCCCGGCAAAGGTAAAACATTGCACAAATTTACTAATTTGACGACGGGAATATATAAAGTGATACTTGTAGAATATGCTGATGTATTTTGTTTGACGGTAAACCGTTTATTTCTCGATTCACCCAAAGTCCGTTTCACACCTTTATGTTTCTTTATATAAAGCATGGGGTTATATATAGAGACCCGATATTTCGACACTTCACCCTAATACTCCCCCCCCCCCCACAAAATCTCTTCTTTTGCGGGCCTGTGGTCAGGGTTTAGTCCAGCCGTGTTTACGGGCCTGGTCCCTTTACCAAAGATCAAAATCTGGGATGTCCACAAAAGGTTGCTCTTTGACATATAGGCTAATAATGGATTCTTTCACGGAAAAGTTTTCTTTCCAGCTACTTCAGTATAAGGCATATATATCATGTTTATTAATGTTAATTAATAATTCTATTGTTTTCTTCACATTTTTTGTTCTACGGCAAGAATTTTAATCAAACGTCACCAGTAAAGCATTCTGAATTGCGTGTTTTATGAAATATACCCTCAACGATTGCTCTGATGTGACATGCTTAAACACTTATGGTGAAAGGTTTTTTCGCTATGCAACTGAGTTTTGATGATGCCATGTGTAGTATTTCGCAGTTAACATAGTGTTAATTTGATATGATAACTGTTAAGGACCTCAACTTTAAAACAATACATCCCGTTGTGATCTCACATAACGTAACTTATTTTTTGCATTGCAGTGTTTTTGACAATCGGAATACCATGCATTGCTAGGCCAGGCCGTAATCAATACATCTTGAAGACGCTAAACTCTCTGATCAGACACAGCAGTCAGGACGAGAAGAAAGATATGCTGATCGCAATATTCTTGGCGGATTTTGACGAAACTGCACGGGCCAGCATCGGTCAGCTGATTCTGAACCAATATCAGGATTATATCGAATCAGGTTTCATTCAAATCTTTCGTGCGGCGAGAAGTTTCTATCCACCTTTGGACAATTTGAGAGTAAACAGTCACCCAAACAAGAGGATAAAATGGAGATCGAAGCAGAATTTAGATTATGCTTATTGTATGCTGTACTGTCAGACTCTGTCATCGTATTACCTACAGCTCGAGGATGACGTCACCACGGTACCAGACTATTTCCAAATCATCAAGGAGTTTGTTGAAATCAGAAACAAATCTCATTGGGTTTGTTTGGAATTTTCCAGTCTTGGATTTATGGCTAAACTGTATCACTCTTACGATTTGGAAAAACTGGCCCAACTACTTATGTTATTTTACAATGAGCATCCGAATGATGTAACGTACTTGGATTTTAATCGCATGATGTTTCAGAAAGCTAGAATTATTCGAAACCCTGCAATCTTTCACCACGAAGGAAAACATTTCTCACTTTATATGAAAACGCATCAAAATATAATAAAAGATCCGTTCTTCAGAGAGGTCCCAGATAAAGAAAACGAGGTAGACCTGGATGGTTGGCCTGTTGCAAAAGGTTCGGAGTTCAGAGTTTTGCCTCCTGCCAACGTCTCGACGACTTTTCATCAACACGCAAGATTTAGTGCAGAAAGATTTTATCGAGGCCAGAATAAAATTTACTGGGGAGAAACTGAACAAGAAGGAGACATTTTCACGATTGTCTTTCATATTCCCCAACATATATCCAATATATTCCTAACAACGGGAAGCAAATTTTTTCCCGGCGACATATTACGTCACGGCACACTACGACTCGGTCGCGCAGGTGGAGGTTCTGTAGGCGAATTGAGGTGCTCAGCTATCGCGAGATCTGAAGAACTGGTGGAAGGGAGCGTCATAATTCAGAATATTCCAAAGGATTTGCCTGTGGCCTGCTTACAACTGATCGTCACGAAAAAACAATCAGACTGGGTAATGATATCTGACCTTACCATAAACACTCACAGTACGTGAGCACACTTCGTCTTACTTACAGTCAGTTACATGTTGTGGCGGGCGCCGCAAGTACATGCACATCTTTATTGGCATCTTCACGGCCAGACCAAAATGGTGACTATCACCCCGAAAAGGTGATGAGTTAGAGCCATCACTCATTTTTATGATCACATTTAAATATAATGGGCATCTCCTCTGAAAAGTGATGAGCATTGATTGTAAATTTAGGTCATCAACTTTCAACGGTAATGAGGCAAAATCATCACCCGTGAAAGGATGGCTCTAACTCATCACGATTTAAAAGTGATGGTCAGACCCCTTTTAGAGAAAACTAACGCGTGGACAATGTATAGAATCCTTGCAAATGTCTTCAATAAGGTGTTGCAGATGAGACTTCTGCTGTTGGGTAGGGCAGTAAATTGTGCAAAGTTACGGGAATACGAAGGCAAACATTTCACCGCAAGTTCTAAACAGCGAAAATCGGGAAGTCTGCTCTGTTAAATCGACAACAGCTCCAACTGCGCATTGCTGAAGTTATTATTGCGCGCGGAAACTGCCGAACAGGTTACAAAAATTACCTCAGACGACGTTTACGCATGAGAAGCGATCGGAATCTGCAGCTTGCTTTAGTGTTTGCGAGGTTAATTTCAGATTCCGAACAGTCACCAGAACCTTGATGGCAGTTAAAGGCGTGTACTCTTCACAAAATTATTTCTAATTCAGACTGAATATTGTGTACTGTTTCATCGGAGCTGCAAAGGGAAATTGAAGTATGTTATGTTGATTTCAAATTGTAACGTTGTTGGACTGTCAATGTTTTCCCATTCAACGGATTTCTATGTTCCATCACGAAATATATCGATACTGAGAGCTCGCGATCTGACGACGATATAATATACTGATACGGCTGTGGAGATTAACATCGTACTTCATGATCGTTCAGTCATAGAAATTAGCCCTCCTTGTCAAAACTGTCTGTCATAATAAACTGTGGAACTTAGATATTCAAACCAAGATATTAGAAAAAAGCAGTTGTAAAACAGCGTAAAACTATTACTGCAAATCTGTCACGTTCATCGCAATTAAACACGTACTGGGAAATGGAGTCATCTGAGGCAACAACGATCGTAACATGTCTAGTTTTCCTTGACAATACATCGTGCGGTATTTGAGAATTAAAACAGGCGATAGAATGATGGACTTTTTATGAAAGATAAGAGGATTGCAGGCCCGTAGCCAGGAATTTTGGAGGGGGTTCGCTCGTCGGACAAAAGGGCACTTTATACCATTTGCTCAGAATATATTGTTAAAATTACTTAATTTGATACGACTGACATGTGGGGATGGTATAAAGTGACAAACACTGTTTATGGTTGGAACTGTCCACTTCACTTGATCATAATTAACATCACGTCTTCATAAAAAATCTATAAACCATCATATGAACCCAATAATACTACATGTACGTGTTAGCCGTCATTGACTGAACACTTGGTCCATGTTAGTTTAAACATTATAGTGGAGCAATATCGTGCACAAATCTAGCCGATATTGCTCTACTATTATCCACTCTGAAGTTTGAACGGTTGTGAGGCGTTGTGGTATATACAGCTACACTCTAACAAATTGACCGTTTATTCAAAAATACCCGCCAGCTACGTTTAACGGTGACCGTATACTTCAAATAACGGTGAAAGGCATCTACCAATTACGAACAGCTGACATTTAGGGCCCGATATCCTCATCGTGTCATGTATACCTAGATGGACGGGTGCTAAGCATTCGTGCACGAGCATATCAATACACAGTTTGATTTTTTTTTGCTTTTCAATCGAATGTAGAGAATGATGAGAAGCTTGACCCGGACTGGAACACCAAACCTACCAATTACGAACCATGTGCTCTACCGCCTGAAAGTGCAATTGCCTTTCAGCTACACACTAGTTGGCTACAAGCAATGGATACATTTGCACAAATAAAAAATTCCAAGTGGTGCAAGCCGGCTACGGGCCTGGATTGTCTATTTGAACGGCCATTGTGAAAAAATTAAGGAGCTTCATTTTGTTCAACTACAACATCAAGTCTTCTCGTTCAAATAGAGGCTCTCGATTTCATCATCATCCGAACGCATGGCACGATCATACGTAGAAGCTTCTGCTCGTAGCCATGCGGTAACGGGTGCTATCTGAGTGTAATAGGGCGTTTCCCAAATGGTCACATCCAACTGGTCCCGTTATATCTGACATCGGTGCAATCACATTCATACAACGAAGACACACCTCCAGAAAGCCATCGATTGAAATGATCCCATGGTGGGCCTCGAAGTGCCCCCATCACAAAATAAAAGGCATATAATTTTCCTGTGGTCTGCCGCCGATTTTATTTTGTTTTCAAATATGTTAGGCCGTTTGTAATATGACTTTTCTTAAGATAAACAAAGAAGCATGCTCCACTAGAGTGAGAAATAAAATAGCTAATTCGCACAACTTCGTTTTGGTCTCGCGTAGACTCCCCCAGTCTTGCGCCTCGTGAAACTGACACGTCTGCATGTCTGAGCAATATTTGAATACAGATAATTTCATTGGCTCGTTTAAATGGGGCCGACATTTGACCTCATGCTTTGGGAACAACTTTCGAATTGGATTATCTCCCTCTAGATAGATGGCGCCGTGTGAAATACATGCCGAATCACAGTGAAAATCTAAGGGTAGTGTTTAGTGAAACGTGAAATGCCCTTAGCAATCTAAGATGGCCTTCATCAGCTTATCAGCGCTCTCGACTACCAACTCGGCTCGTTGTCCTTGAAAAACAGAATACAAATGTGATGATTTCACATCCAATTAAATCTTCAATTTTTCTTCACCCCGAAGTGATAAACGATTTTACGGAGAAGAGACTTTCGACTAACACCAACTACTTTAGCAACAGTAACAACAACCAGCATTAGCAAAGAAATTAGCCACCCAAGGAAGGGGCATTGTGGTCGAACGAAATAAGTTCATAATTTGGACATTTTTTTCATCAAACCATGTATTCTGTTTCGAAAAAAAACCCACCACTGATTATGAGTTAATACTGCCAAATGTAAAAAACTACAACAATAACTCATAATTTAAAGTCTAGCACAAATGTCAACCTGGTCATTCGACCGTTATGCAATGTTGAACAAGTTTTGCTTGAAAATTATTAGTTCGTTTTATACTAGTGTTCATTAGAACAATCTCTGACACTTACTTTTACCACTATAATAATATTTTATATTATTTCGTACGATTCATCAATGACATCATATAACAATTTACCCATCAGAATCAATGTTTTAATTAAGGTTCTAAAAATGAACACTGAGCTTTTTGTCAGTTGGCTGGTGAGGCTATCAAGTAGGGGTTCGTCAGATTATCCCCTCCTTAATCTTGTTCGTCCTCGAACAAGACTTAACTACTAGCTTAAATATTGTTCAACTGGGATCTTACAGTCAAACACAAGTAGCTCTTCTAAGTTCCAGAAAATGCTTTAGATGTAGTTTTAATAGATTTAATGTTAATCTGTTTAGTTATCTCAGAGTGTATAATGTTCTTGATAAAGCTTTGAAATGCAGACATCACAGGAATACTTTGGTCTACTCTGAATCCGCTGATATCGTTGTTACGTTCCACATTATTATATCATTAACTTGAAGATATAGGTTAAGGATCTTCCTCATATTGAGTTTTAGCCCCAAGCCACAGGACCATCGTAAGTTCTTGTGTAGTTTCATCTACCAATCCGTTGGGTTTTCACTTATGAATTTGTACCGGGTGAACATGTAATGACCTAGTCCACCTCCCGACGCTCTCAGTTATGGTTTTGTTTGTACCTGAAGGGTATATAGTGGCGCACCTGTTATGTTTGCAGTTGAATACATTTGTGAATGTGTGCACAGAAATATCATCGTTTGTGTGCTTCCATGAAATACTACAACACGACATTTGGCGACGAGTGATGTGAACATTTATTCTCACGAATGCAACAACCATAAACTGAAAGTCAGCCCTCGAAGGCAACAAATCAAGCTCCATACGAACACTCTCTCACGACCACGCTGCCTTCATAACCACGATGGCGACTGCTCTTCCCACCTTACCTGGTTTTTCCGAGGACTCTGACCCTCAGTCAGTCAGCACACGGTAGACTCGCTGGTTATCACGCTCGGAAAACTTATTCGTTGCGATGAGTATTACTGATGAAAAACGTCAAAGAGCCCTTCTTTTGTACTATGCAGGAGAAGAAGTCCACGGTATTTTTGACACTCTAGAAAATACTGGCGATGAATACAAAACGTCCAAAGAACATCTAACTACTTATTTCTCACCCCGTAAGAACACAGAATATGAGCGTTATGTATTTAGGGAGGCGAAGCCGAACACCTATGAGTCAATTGACAGATTTCAAACACGTCTACGTCAATTAGCTGCCACTTGTGAGTTTGCAGATACCCCGTGGCACTACTCTGACTCTTCAAAGGGTATAAGATCTTATTGGACGTGCTATGGCACAGTCTGAAAAACAAGCTGTTGCCACGGGAACACAGGCTAAGACTACAGGTAGATTATCGTACACGTACAACTCTCACCGAGGTCACTCGCGCAACAATTTCCAACAATACTCGTCCAGAAACTCGACGTTTAATCATTGTGGAGGCTTCTGGCCACACAAAGGTGGAATGGAAAACTGTCCGGCTAGAGGAAAGAAGTGTAGACTGTATGGAATTCTCAATCATTTTGACAAATGCTGCAGGTCAAATGAACTCAAAAGGAAAATAAGCCCCCTACACGCAATACTGGACCGCCAAAGAAATCGCAGGTAAATTCCATTCAACCAAAACCAACCACACGCGATAACATTGACAGCTCTAGCAGCGACGAAGAGTACATTTATTCAGTCCAGACCAAAGCCAAAGCTACAATCAGTCAATCTCTCCATCAATCAAGTTCCAGTCAAAATGCTTTTGGACACTGGTGTTAGTATCAACATTATTGGCAGGAGCACATATGAGCATTTACAATCGGTAGTGGAGCTACAACCTACCAACCTACAGATATTTTCCTATGCGCCATCCAGCACGTTGGCTCTACACGGGAAATTTGACGCGATCGTTGACTCGACTCATAACGTAGCTACAGCAACATTCTATGTAGCTGAAGATAGCAATGAATCACTCCTGAGCTACTCCACATCTAAGAAACTAGAGCTGATTCAAATACTCCACAAGGTTGATGTACTCCATACTCCAGTAATGACTCCACTCCAATCAGCTCCTGCTAGCGATCACCTAGTGAAGGAATACTCTGATTTATTTCGAGGCCAAGTCAAACTCCGCATAGATGAGACAATACCTCCGGCTATTAAATTTCATCGTAGAATAACTTTTCACTTGCGAGACAAGGTCGAGGCTGAGATTAACAAGCTTCTGGATCAAGAGATTATCGAGAAAACTACTGGCCCGTCTCCTTGGGTATCTTCTCTCATTGCCCTGTCAAATCCCAAAATCCCGGTGAAATCAGATTGTGTGTTGAGAGCCCCAAATTCTGCCATACAAAGAGAACGTCACATTACCCCCACGGTTGATATCATAGCGGATCTACACGACGCAAAAGTCTTCTCAAAGCTTGATCTCAATCAAGGATATCACCAGCTAGAAGAGGACTCTCGCTACATTACAACTTTTTCCAGTCATCTTGGCCTCTTTCGCTACCGCAGACTAAATTTCGGAACCAATTCCGCGGCGGAAGTCTTTCAGAAAAGGTTTCAATATGTGCTCTCCGACATCAAAGGAGCCCGGAATATCAGTGAGGATGTGATAATTTTTGGCGCCCATGATTTGGCCCTAGAATCCATACAACAACGATTTCGAGAAATGAACATTACACTGAATCCCTCGAAATGAGCCTTCAACAAATCATCGCTAGATTTCTAAGGCTACACATTCTCAGATGGAGGCATCTCACCTGATCCCATAAAGGTCACTGCCATTGTTGGATTCGCTGAGCCAGCATACGTTTACGAAATGCGCATTTTCCCTGGTATGACGAGCTACTGTGCCAGGTTCATACCACACTACTCGACCGTGCACCACTGAGAGAGTTAACGCACAAAAATGCGAAATAGGGCTGGTCATCAGTGCCAAGAAACATTCAACTCTCTCAGAGAAATGTTGACACACCATGTCTTTTTTCAACCCGAAGCACACAACAGGAGTCATCGCAGACGCGTCTCTATATTTGGTCCCGGATGTAGCCTTGCTCAGCGTGAATCAGTTGATAGTCCTTCCAAAATCATCGCATACGCATCTCGTTCATTAACTGCAGTGAAACGACGCTATTGTCAAACTGAACGTGAATCCCTGGCCCTATTGTGGGCTTATGAACACTTCCATTTGTACCTATACGGCACTCCTTTCAATCTCATCACCGACCACATGGCACTGGAATAAAAATTCGACAATCCACTCTCAAAACCACCAGCCATGATTGAAAGATGGGCTTTACGGCTACAAGACTACAATTTCAAAGTTGTCTGCGCCCGCGGGAAAGATAATCCTTCTGATTATATGTCCCGTCACCCTATCCAGAGCGTTACGTCTTTCGCCGAGCAAACCCTCACACCGTGCTGAAGAACACGTCAACTATATCGCTACACATGTCATTCCGACAGCCATGCCGCTCACAGAAGTCGAGAACGCTACGAAAGAAGAGCCAACTCTTCAAGTCCTCCCAAACGCGATTCGCAAATGCAAATGGTAAAATCTCGAGGTCAATTTCTCCGATCCAATAATCGACAATGACTCGCTTCAAACTTACTCTAGGTTTCACCAGGAACTCACTCTGACTGACACTAACGTGGTATTACGCGGTCATCGGATTGTGATGCCCAGATCGCTACAAAACAAAGGTGTACAGTTGGCTCACGAAGGTCATCAAGGTCTAACGCGTACCAAACAGTTGTTACGCGAAAAGGTTTGGTTTCCCGGAATTGATACCTTAGCAGAATCACAAGTCAAAGGATGCCTCGCTTGCCAGGCCCATGTCTCAAAGACGAATCATGAACCATTACGCATGACTGAACTTCCTGAAGCTGCCTGGACTGAAGTGTCGATCACTGTGGCCCGTTTCCAAATGGTGCATATCTTCTTGTTATAGTCCATGACTATTCGCGGTTTCCTGTTGTTGAAGTTGTCCAATCAACCACCACTCCGATACTTGACAAGATTTTCTCCGAATACGGCATACCGAAAACCGTCAAGAGTGAGTGACAATGGTGCTCCCTATAACAGCCACGAATTTGCCTACTTCGCGAAATACCTTGGTTTCCACCGCAGGAATGTAACCCCTTTGTAGCCCTAGGCAAAAGGTGAAGCGGAAAGACGTATGCAACCAATCGAAAAAGCCGTTCGATCAGCCATCATCGAAGAAAAACCATGGAAACAGGAACGTTTCGTGTTCTCAAGAAACTACCGTGCTACACCTCATCCAACAGTTGGACACACCCCCGCTGACCGATTCGCACCAAGCTCCCTGAACTGTCACGTAATGTCAATTCGAATGATCAATCTGAGCGCGAACGCGACACAACCCGAAAACAACATTCGAAAGATTACACCGACCAGCGTCGAAAGGTCAAAACCATGATACTGTTCTCGTGCGTCAAAGTAAGAAGACCAAATTCTCAACTCATTTCGAACCTCGCCCATATGTTGTGATTAAGGTCAACGGAGTGAGGTGGAACCAGAAATCATTCATTCTTCAAATCGATTCCTTTGACCACCGATTCTACTTTCTCGGATGAGGAAGAAGGAGAGATAGTAACGCAACCGGACGATCCTCCAACAGCTGTCATTCCCAGACGTAATCCTGGTCGAAACAGACGACGCCCGCGACGCTTCATTCAGGAAATATGAACTGTCCATCATCAATGTTGTGAAGACAATTTTGTCATCAGTATAATTGAATCAGCAGTGAGCCCAATTAGATTCTGGTACGAACACCGAGTCTGAAATTCTTATGAACTTTGTCTTACATTTTACAGTAAATTTAATTGATACGTGATTAATCATTTCACTGAACTGAACATTCACTAGTAGTATACAAAGCGTGAATTGACGGAATAGCTCCACACTGCGCATGCGTGTGACGTCATTAACCTGGGAAAAAGGGTATGTGCGCATGCGTGATGTGGAGCAACGTGGAGCAGAGGTCAGTGAGTGCAAGATGTGGGAGGTGGGTACAAGATGGCCGCCATGTGGGAGGTGGGGACAAGATGGCCGCCATGTGGGAGGTGGGTACAAGATGGCCGCGAGTGTCAGTGAGTGCAAGATGTGGGAGGTGGGTACAAGATGGCCGCCGTGGGTGGTGGGTGGAACGAAAAAAAAAGTTCCGGCAAAAAAAAAAAAAAATGTATTCATCCGCGGTGATGTGGTTTGGCCGTGGTTTTGGCGGTAATTCGGTCTCGGGAAAAAGCTTCCGCGGAGAAAAAGTAGTCCCTAGATAAAATGGTCCGATTGGGTCGAGTGAGGTATCAAAGTGAAGCATTCGTGAAGGGGCATCTAATGGGCTGGGTGTGGGGTTGAAATATCGGCATTCTGCGCATGCGCGGTGACCGAAGGGTATGAAAATAGCCTTTTTGGAGCTAGGGAGCCCCTAGTGTACCGATGGGGTCGAGTGAGGTATCGATGTGAAGCATTCGTGAAGGGGCATCTGATGGGCTGGGTGTGGGGTTGAAATATCGGCATTCTGCGCATGCGCGGTTACCGAAGGGTATGGAAATAGCGGTTTTGGAGCTAGGGGAGTCCCTAATGGGCCAATGGAGTCGTATGAGGTATCAAAGTGAAGCATTCGTGAAGGGGCATCTGATGGACTGGGCGTGGGGTTGAAATATCGGCATTCTACCATTGTATACAGGTGCCTTATACCATTGTATACAGGTGCCTTATACCATTGTATACAGGTGCCTTATACCATTGTATACAGGTACATCTGACCATTGTATACATGTGCCTTATACCATGGTATACAGGTGCCTTATACCATTGTATACAGGTGCCTTATACCATTGTATACAGCAGAAATTGTCTTTGTAACGTCTTATTGTGACATCATGGCATTATTGTTGTTTTGTGACACTGTGGAACTGTAAAAATTCCATGAATGGAAAAGAATGATAAAACCCATTAGTGCATAATATTGCTCAAATAATGCCAACAGAAAACTCAGAGTCAATTTAAATATTTATTTGTATTGAGCAAATTACAAGAATTTCGAAGAGAAAAGAGCCGAAATAATGTCTGTCTGTCCTGGAAATTAGCTGATCAGCAATAAATCGACATCTCCGTGACCTTCAAGGAGATTTTGACATTAGGTTTTACCCGCTTTTATCACAAATCATTATAAAGAAATTGTCACACCCGGTGAACTCCTGAAACCCACATCCTACCCTGCTAGTCTGGTGATAATAAAATTTAAAGATCACATGTCCAACACATACTCACATAATGAAAGCAAGAATCGAACTTGCGCACCCTCGAGATGAAGGATACCGTCCATGTTTCATTTTT